>JAPZIH010000674.1:469325-588464 GCA_027410445.1 Discoglossus pictus | reverse complement strand
TCAAGTAGTATAGTTATATATTAGCAATGAGAGTTCTCTCCCTTCTCTCCTTATCTTCTTTTATCATTCTTCTTATTTTCGTAAAAGATAAGAACATACACTAACAATAACATATGCCACATATACAAACTTTCATTCTTACTCCCGATAGTATATCTATTTATTCTTCCGTCTCCTCATCATCTCTCTCATCCTCATTATCAACCAACAATGAGGAAAGAGAGAAAGGAAAGACAATAGAGGATGAGAAAAAATGAGGGATTCAAAATGATTCTACATATTCCTATAACTATTGTCCCTTAGAAATATTTCCTTTTTCATTACTTTTCTTCATTACTGCATATATTTTTCCCAGGTATTCCAGTTAATTTTATTTTTTATCTCTAGAACCATGAGTATAATTAGACTTCATCAATTCTTTGTTGTAGTTTAATTTTATTCAAGACTTCACTCCAAGATGGAATTGTGGGCTTTTTCAGTGTTTCACTAATAAATATTTAATAGTTAATAGAATATGTGATATCAATAGGTTGTCCTTGGGAAAAGTTTTATCTATCTGTAGATGAAATAGAATTACTTTTGGTGAGCACGGACAATCAATTTTTAGCATTGTTGTTAGGTGACTACAGCATTCTTTCCAGAAATTTTGGATTTTTATACATTCCCACCACATATGGGCTGAAGTGCCAATTTGGCCACAGCCTTTCCAACATAGTGGGGAGGACATATGATGAAATTTATTAATTATGGCCGGAACTAAATACCACTTCTGAGTTAGCTTAAAATATATTTCTTTAAGAGAGCTATTTATCGAGGATTTTTTAATTAATCTTAAGGCTGCCAATCTTAATCCGCCGGTCTTCTTGTAGTGTCTGTTTGAAAAAGAAAGTGAAATGATTTAGCAAAGCATAGTCTTTTTCAGCATGTAATGTATTTTTCTATCTTACCTCTTCTTCTTTCTTGGAGTTGTTTAAAAGGGATTGTGGGTCACAGTGCATGGTGCAAATTCTTGAGTGACGCTGTTGATGCAGAGTCTGTAGTAAAAAAGAGGAGAAATATTGATGTTTAGGTTATAACATGAATTCCAATAAATTAATGTGATGTAAATATATACTTCTGTAATTACTTTCAATTAACATGACTTAGTTTTTAGGGCTACACAATAAATGTGCGTGTCACATATCAGTATACATAAATCAGATTTTAATATATATATATATATATATTTTACTGTCATTAAAATATAGTTGTTTAATTAGTTTTGATTAGTTGTTTAATGAGTTTGGATTAAGATTAGTTATTTGCAGGGACTATACACAGAAATCTGCGTGTGACATGTGTCTATACATGAAGCACATTTTCATAGTTAAATGTATTTATCTTTTGTGCGTGTCACATATCACTATACATGGAATCATATTTTATTAGTTAAATGAACATAATGTTTTTTTTTTTGGGCCTACACACATAAATGTGTGTGTGACATGTGACTATACATGATACACATATGTGCGTGTCACATATCACTATACATGAATCCTATTTTAATATTCAATTATTAATTTTTGGTAATGTCATTTAAAGATTAGTTTTGTTGCAGGGGCTATACACATAAATGTGCGTGCCACATGTCACTATACATAAATCAACATTTTTCATACTTAAAATGTTTTGTTTTTTTTGTCCTGTCTTGATAATAAAATGTAACATATTATAGCTTACCTCTCAGGTGTAATTTGCACAGTGTAAAGTAGTAAATTAGGAAAGAATTGTCTTCTCAAGTAAGAGCAGCAGTTACCTATGAAGTCACTCCGTTCATCACCTGAGTAGAAATGTAGAATTTTGTGTAAAATAGGCAGTATTTATAAACTTGTAGAATCTTCTGGAAACTGAGACCGTTAGAACGCAATACGGATGCGCTATTTGCGTTCCAGCTTACAATTTGCGTTCCATCCGCCATTTTGTGCGTAGTAGTGGTCAAATGGTGTTTAATATCAGTGTGGTACGTTCCGCATAGTATGTGTTTCATTCTTGCGAGTCAGTGTAGTATAGTTACGTCTGAAGCCTCGTTTTCGTTTTGTTCGTCGGCCATTTTTTCTGTCGCTTAGCGATTTTATTAGTGTCTAAAGTGTTTTATTTTTATTTAAATGTAGGTGTAACTTGTTTTTTTGAGGTGCTGGATGGTTCCTCCTTGCTGTAGGTAAGCTTTTTATGTGTTTGTTGTGTGTATTTATTGTGTTTTAAATGTTTGTATGTCGGCGTGTTGCGTCCGATGTTTTGCGAGGGTTCGTAATGTCTGGTAACGTGTCTCGTATGGTGTTTGCGTGTGTAGCCTCGTTTTCGTTTTGTTCGGGCGGCCATTTTTTCTCCTCTGCTTAGCACATTTTTTAGTGTCTAAACTCTTTATTTTTGAGTGAAATAATGGTGTAAGTTGCATTTTTGAGGTCCTGGGTGCTTCCTCTTGCTGTAGGTAAGGTTTTTATGTATGTGCTGTGTGTATGTATTGTGTTTTTTAATTTTGTAATGTTCGCGAGTTGCGTCCGAGTTTGCGAGGCCGTAATGTGTGTTAACGTTGTGTCGTATGTTGTTTGCGTTCCTCGTAAAATTTAGCGAGTGTCATAATTGGTGTGTCGTGCAGGTTTGCATTGCGACGTGAAGTTTGCGAGGGTCGCAGTTTGCTGGGCATGGAGCGCCTTTGACGCTCCATGCCAGCAACTGCGACCCTCGCTTTGCAAGGGCCTTGGCTCACTGCGCGAGCCGCGGCCGGAACGCTGTGCGAGCCGAGGGCTCGCTACGCAAGCCCGCAAGCGTTAACAACAACTCACATGCTCACAACAATATATGTGATGGCGTTTGTCAGCTAGTTTGTGGGGTGCACCATAGCCCCACAGATAGGAGGTTTCCATTGGTGAGACATAGGGATTATTGTGGCCCTCTCAGGAACATCATTATAGGACGTTTGTCAGCTAGTTTGTGGGGCGCACCATAGCCCCTCATATAAGAGGTTTCCATTGGTGAGACATAGGGATTATTGTGGCCCTTTCAGGAACATCATTATAGGGCGTTTGTCAGCTAGTTTGTGGGGCGCACCATAGCCACTCAGATAGGAGGTTTCCATTGGTGAGACATAGGGATTATTGTGGCCCTCTCAGGAACATCATTATAGGGCGTTTGTCAGCTAGTTTGTGCGTCGCACCATAACCCCTCATATAGGAGGTTTCCATTGGTGAGACATAGGGATTATTGTGGCCCTCTCAGGAACATCATTATAAGGCATTTGTCAGCTAGTTTGTGGGGCGCACCATAGCCCCTCGTACAGGAGGTTTCCATTGGTGAGACATAGGGATTATTGTGGCCCTCTCAGGAACATTATTATGGGGCGTTTGTCAGCTAGTTTGTGGGGCGCACCATAGCCCCTCAGATAGGAGGTTTCCATTGGTGAGACATAGGGATTATTGTGGCCCTCTCAGGTACATCATTATAGGGCGTTTGTCAGCTAGTTTGTGGGGCGCACCATAGCCTCTCAGATAGGAGGTTTCCATTGGTGAGACATAGGGATTATTGTGGCCCTCTCAGGAACATCATTATAGGGTGTTTGTCAGCAAGTTTGTGGGGGCGCACCATAGCCCCTCAGATAGGAGGTTTCCATTGGTGAGACATAGGGATTATTGTGGCTCTCTCAGGAACATCATTATAGTGCGTTTGTCAGCTAGTTTGTGGGGCGCACCATAGACCCTCATATAGGAGGTTTCCATTGGTGAGACATAGGGATTATTGTGGCCCTCTCAGGAACATCATTATAGGGCGTTTGTCAGCTAGTTTGTGGGGCGCAACATAGCCCCCCAGATAGGAGGTTTCCATTGGTGAGACATAGGGATTATTATGGCTCTCTCAGGAACATCATTATAGGGCGTTTGTCAGCTAGTTTGTGGGGCGCTCCATAGCCCCTCAGATAGGAGGTTTCCATTGGTGAGACATAGGGATTATTGTGGCCCTCCCAGGAACATCATTATAGGGCGTTTGTTAGATAGTTTGTGGGGCGCACCATAGCCCCTCAGATAGGAGGTTTCCATTGGTGAGACATAGGCATTATTGTGGCCCTCTCAGGAACATCATTATAGGGCGTTTGTTAGATAGTTTGTGGGGCGCACCATAGCCCCTCAGATAGGAGGTTTCCATTGGTGAGACATAGGGATTATTGTATCCCTTTCAGGAACATCATTATAGGGCGTTTGTCAGCTAGTTTGTGGGGCGCACCATAGCCCCTCAGATAGGAGGTTTCCATTGGTGAGACATAGGGATTATTGTGGCCCTCTCAGGAACATCATTATAGGGCGTTTGTCAGCTAGTTTGTGGGGCGCACCATAGCCCATCAGATAGGAGGTTTCCATTGGTGAGACATAGGGATTATTGTGGCCCTTTCAGGAACATCATTATAAAGCGTTTGTCAGCTAGTTTGTGGGGCGCACCATAGCCCCCCAGATAGGAGGTTTCCATTGGTGAGACATAGGGATTATTGTGGCCCTCTCAGGAACATCATTGTAGGGCGTTTGTCAGCTAGTTTGTGCGGCGCACCATAGCCCCTCAAAAAGGAGGTTTCCATTGGTGAGACATAGGGATTATTGTGGCCCTCTCAGGAACATCATTATAGGGTGTTTGTCAGCTAGTTTGTGGGGCGCACCATAGCCCCTCAGATAGGAGGTTTCCATTGGTGAGACATAGGGATTATTGGGGTCCTCTCAGGAACATCATTATAGGGCATTTGTCAGCTAGTTTGTGGGGCGCACCATAGCCCCTCATATAGGAGGTTTCCATTGGTGAGACATAGGGATTATTGTGGCCCTTTACGGGACATCATTATAGGGCGTTTGTCGGCTAGTTTGTGGGGCGCACCATAGCCCCTCAGATATGAGGTTTCCATTGGTGAGACATAGGGAATATTGTGGCCCTCTCAGGAACATCATTATAGGGTGTTTTTCAGCTAGTTTGTGGGGCGCACCATAGCCCCTCAGATAGGAGGTTTCCATTGGGGAGACATAGGGATTATTGTGGCCCTTTCAGGAACAAGTTATTTTCTGATGATTGGTTCCAGTTGGCCTCTTTAAGTTGCATATTTAACTACAAAATAGTGACCTACATGGACTGAATTTAGGTTACTCTCTTGTCCAGTCCTTTGGTTTCTTTGGGCCCTCTGTGACATATTTATACATAATTTATAGCCCTTTGACATTGCAGGGTGTTTAGGGATTATATGATGGACATGGTTTGTCTCTCTTGGTCATAGGACATCCCAAGACTGAATTACATGACATTTATAGTCTCTTATACATTTAGATAAATTGAAACATTACCCTATTATTATTTGCATTATATCAGAATTGGACTGATTCTGATACTGTCAACTGGGTTGACACTCCTTAAAGGGCCAGGGAAGCGTTTTATTTTTATGGTGGTTCTATAGTTTCTAACACTACTTCCATAAACACACCTGTAGTATTACCTGGCAGCTCACACCAACCCCCCCATACACCATTGCTTGTAGATATGGAGGTGAATGTACACGCCATTGTGATTCAGAGAATCGCCAAGCCGCTGGACCTTACTCACTGGTGAAACCTTCACAGGAGACACAAATGTCACCATCTATTTTATGTACAGTATGACACCCACATGCTACAGTTCTCACCATTATTTAACAGCATGGAGTTATGGGAAATATCCTTTTTTGTATCAATTACCAATATTCATGACCCAATGCCCCATTGTATCTAGACACATTATAGTAACCTTTGTGATCTCTGAAGCCAATTGATTGGAAACTACAAACTATCTCATCAAACTGAGGACACTACATTGTGACTATAGTATTAATATCATCTAGGAGCATTGGTACCACTGGATCATACCATGGGAGGTCACTACTCCAGTTAGTACTTTTGCTATAAGTGGTCTGAGATAATCAGGTAGATACTTCAATGTAGGAGCCAGTATCGTGTTGGTGACCTAGTCAGCTAAGTCTTTGTAAGCATGGCACAGATAGATTTACCCTGACTTTCTATATCCACTTTTATTAGAGAAGCGCGGAGACCCTCCTGTAATTAGATTTAGTGTCATTTTATATTCAGTAGATTGGAGGCTAGTGTTAGGGACTATGGGTATACTTGTGAACCCCTTGGTAGTAGATTTGGGTGCCATGGGGGTCCATGTAAACCCCCACAGAGGTATGTAGACACATATCATCGTGTATATTATTTTTTAGAGGACATGTGGATCAAAAGTGACAACCACGGAGGCTAAAGATAGGGCTGTAGGGGTCAACTTAGGAGATTGTGACTATGGGGGTTCATTAGGACCCTTGAGGCACGTATTATTTGCTTAGTGTGAGGGTAAGGGGTTTATTTTTTCTCATTGGGTGGGCTGCATGGGCAGCATGTAAAAGTGATACTGCTCAGTGAGAGTCTACAGCTCCGCCCACATGCCGCACCTGTTATTTCATTGGTGCAGAATGAAGGACCATAGCAACATTGATAGACCAATCAGAGGGATGAGCCCATAATAATGAGCATTCTAATATAAATAGATAAAGAGATAATTAAATATATTTGTATATTTATATTAATAATGCATCATATGTCTATTAGTGTTGGAAAAATAGATAAATCAATGTGGACGTTTAAATAAAATATATGTAAATGTAATAATAAAGGTTTTTTCTCTTTATCGTGTTTTAGATGTTCAAATGTGAACACAAATTTACTATTTATTTAATGTAATAACATTTAAAAGGTTAAATTGAGATTTAATTGGTGTTTTTAGGAGATCGAAAATCGGCTAAGCAAGGAATAAAATGGCGGCCGTGAACCTGTAGTTGTTTGGAAAGAGACTCAAAATGAGGCGCACATTGCAAGGCACGCAAGACATTGAAAGATTAGCCAACGGCGCTCATCGCTAGGCATGCAAGACTTAGGCAGGGAGAGAGGAGAAAGACATGGGGGGGGGAGGGAGAGGATGGAAAGAGACACAGGGGAGGGAAATAAGGGAAAAACCACAGGGCAGGGAGAGGAGGGGGAGGGAGACACAGGGGTCAGAGAGTGGGTAGAGGCTCGCAATAAGTGCCGAAGGCAGGAAAGTAGCCGGTTGGACAACGTCTGCAATGAGCGATCATTGCAGAGCTCACGATGATGGACGAAGTTGAGCGGGGGAGAGGCTCACAATGAGCGCTGAAGGTGCTCATTGTGAGGCATAAAAGTGGCAGGTTGGCCAAGGCCTGCAATGAGCGGCAAAGCCAAAGGCACTCATTGCAAAGCCTTTAAAGGTGCTCATTGGGAGGCCCGTGATGAGCACCTTTGGCTCTCACCCCGCAACTTAGCAACATCGCATTGTGTTGCAAACAGCATTGCCAGCCTTCAAATTGTATTGCCATCATGTTTGACGGGCAAGTCGCTAGTGCAATAAATAATGGCTATGAGTCCCCCGGTGGCCAGACATCTCACGTTGTTTAACAATAAAATGCCAACTGGAAAACAAATTGTACGACACGTTAACTCTGAAAAATATATATATTTATTTCCTAATTAGTTATAACACATACAATGTGATGCCTCTGCAGGACCCTGGAGGTATCCATGATACAAAGATGGAAGTTGTGTGCGTGAGGGGATTTTACATTTCTGTAGAGATGATGTTGCAGTGAATGATGCAAGGGGCCTGCCGCTGGGCCAATGAGAGGGAATGAGCTGTGTTGGTTTCAGTATTATACAATTATCCTTACAATGGCTCTCTCTTCACTCATTCCCTACACTTCCCTTCACCAAAAACATATGCCCTCATGATCCAGCTCTGAGGAAATTATGTAACAAACACAAAATGGATTCCTGATAAACAGAGTCTTCAAAAAAACAGATTTTCCTAAATAATGCTTTATGTCCATGACTTACACAGCTGCTAATTTTGTTAGTTTGGTACATACCTGACAAACAACTGTATTTTTCTGTTGTACTACAGTGGTGCTTTAAGAGCTGCACTTTATTTATAGAGAATGTGCGGCCTATATATCTTTATCAGCACACACATTTATATATATTATTACAATGTAATGTAAAATAATAGTTTTTCATTTACAGAGGTGACACTGAAATTGATTTATGATCCTGCAGCGCCATCTAGTGGAAGTTTACAAACCAGTCTAAAATGCAATTATAGTTATATCTAAATTCCATTCATTATCCTACAGCGCCTTCTTGTGGACATTTTGTCATATTAAATGCTTCTGTAATTACCATGAGAAAAAGAAAGTTATAAAAAAAGAGGAAACATTTTATATATATATATATATATATATATATATATATATATATATATATATATATATATATATATATAACATTTTATATATATATATATATATATATATATATATATATATATATATATATATATATATATATATATATATATATATATATATATATTTAAAAGTAAGAAACCATCTACAATATATTAGCCTTCCCTACCACTATATATAAATATATACACTAAATGTAATGGCACATAAACACCCCTCCATCAGACATGATAGATAGATAGATAGATAGATAGATAGATAGATAGATAGATAGATAGATAGATAGACACAGATAGATAGATAGATAGATAGATAGATAGATAGATAGATAGATAGATAGATAGATAGTGTTGAATCTCCCAGTATACTCTCACAGCTCCAGTCCCATATTCTTATGTTACTTGGATCCCATGTTTGTTTTATTCAACTCCAGAGAGATGTCTCACACCCCTGTGTCTCTCCCTTCCCCTGTGTCTCAATTCACCTCTCCCCTCCCCTGTGTCTCTCCCCTCCCCTGTGTCTCAACCCACCTCTCCTTTCCCCTGTGTCTTTGCCCCTCTCCTTAATGCAATCTGTCAATGTCATATATACAATGCAATCAGTGGGATGATTTCAATTTATTCCCTAGCAATGTATCCCATCCTGTAACATGGAAAGCGTTGTTGCCAGCATTTCTTAATTCTTTTCAGCTTTTGCCCATAATCAAAATGGCGGACCCGTAGTCTCGTCCCGTAATTTGTCTTCCTACCCACGGTCTAAGAAAAAAAAAACGGAAGTGAACGAGGAAGAAGGCCTAACTAGGGGTTAGTTATAACGAGCTGCGGGGAACTTTTAGACATATAAGTTTGTGTGACCTATAGTATGGTGTATGTACAACTATACAGGGCCTAAGGGGAATGTATAGGAGACTGACCATACTGATACACACACTCATTGTAGAGGGATACACACACACACTACATATTACATCCATTCCCATGCAGTATATAGTGTTATTCCCATGATATATACAATATGTGTGTGTGTACTGTGAGTGGAGGGTTATATATATCTATAGTATGAGTGGGGAGTAAGGGGTGTGTGTACAACTATACAGGGCCTAAGGGATATGTATAGGAGACTGACCATACTGATACACACACTCATTCTAGAGGGATATAGACACACACACACTACATATTACATCCATTCCCATGCTGTATATAGTGTTATTCTCATGATATATACAGTATGCGTGTGTGTACTGTGAGTGGAGGGTTATATATATCTATATTATGAGTGGGGAGTAAAGGGTGTATGTACAACTATACAGGGCCTAGGGATGTGAATAGGAGTCTGACCATACTAATACACACACTCATTCTAGAGGGATATACACACACACACTACATATTACATCCATTCCCGTGCAGTATATAGTGTTATTCCCATGATATATACACTATGTGTGTGTGTACTGTGAGTGGAGGGTTATATATATCTATAGTATGAGTGTGGAGTAAAGGGTGTATGTACAACTATACAGGGCCTAAGGGATATGTATAGAAGACTGACCATACTAATACACACACTCATTCTAGAGGGATATACACACACACACACCACATATTACATCCATTCCCATGCTGTATATAGTGTTATTCCCATGATATATACAATATGTGTGTGTGTACTTTGAGTGGAGGGTTATATATATCTATAGTATGAGTGGGGAGTAAAGGGTGTATGTACAACTATACAGGGCCTAAGGGATATGTATAGGAGACTGACCATACTAATACACACACTCATTCTAGAGGGATATAGACACACACACACTACATATTACATCCATTCCCATGCTGTATATAGTGTTATTCTCATGATACATACAGTATGCGTGTGTGTACTGTGAGTGGAGGGTTATATATATCTATATTATGAGTGGGGAGTAAAGGGTGTATGTACAACTATACAGGGCCTAAGGGGTATGTATAGGAGACTGACCATACTAATACACACACTCATTCTAGAGGGATATACACACACACACTACATATTACATCCATTCCCGTGCAGTATATAGTGTTATTCCCATGATATATACACTATGTGTGTGTGTACTGTGAGTGGAGGGTTATATATATCTATAGTATGAGTGTGGAGTAAAGGGTGTATGTACAACTATACAGGGCCTAAGGGATATGTATAGAAGACTGACCATACTAATACACACACTCATTCTAGAGGGATATACACACACACACCACATATTACATCCATTCCCATGCTGTATATAGTGTTATTCCCATGATATATACAATATGTGTGTGTGTACTTTGAGTGGAGGGTTATATATATCTATAGTATGAGTGGGGAGTAAAGGGTGTATGTACAACTATACAGGGCCTAAGGGATATGTATAGGAGACTGACCATACTAATACACACACTCATTCTAGAGGGATATAGACACACACACACTACATATTACATCCATTCCCATGCTGTATATAGTGTTATTCTCATGATATATACAGTATGCGTGTGTGTACTGTGAGTGGAGGGTTATATATATCTATATTATGAGTGGGGAGTAAAGGGTGTATGTACAACTATACAGGGCCTAAGGGGTATGTATAGGAGACTGACCATACTAATACACACACTCATTCTAGAGGGATATACACACACACTACATATTACTTCCATGTCCGTGCAGTATATAGTGTTATTCCCATGATATATACACTATGTGTATGTGTGTACTGTGAGTGGAGGGTTATATATATCTATAGTGTGAGAGGGGAGTAAGGGGTGTATGTACAACTATGCAGTGCCTAAGGGGTATGTATAGGAGACTGACCATACTAATACACACAGCCATTGTAGAGGGATACACACACACACTACATATTACAATAATTCCCATGCAGAGGGTTATATATATCTATAGTGTTGAGAGGGGAGTAAGGGATGTATGTACAACTATACAGGGATATATCTATCTATCCCTCAATCTGTCTATCTATCTATCTATCTATCTATCTATCTATCTATCTGTATCTATATGTCTGTATCTATCTATTTATCCTTCCATCTATCCATCTATCTATCCTTCTATAGCTATATATATATAGTTGTGGATCTTGTGATGTTTGCAATGTAATGAGCGGCCTGTACAGTAGGCAGGAGGAGAGGCTCATTGGTGATCATAGCAAAGCAGAAAAGTTGAAGTACACCGAGGGAGAACCAGCATTGACAGCCTTACAATTTTATTGCCGTCATTTTTGACGGGCAAGTTGCTAGTCATTTAATATATACACACCCCTGATACACATAATTCAGCCGCAGTCCAGATGTAAATGATAAAAGCAGACTGAGTAAGAAGGAATAACATAAGGTGTACTTGGGGCACCATCTCTGTCTCACATCTTACAATATATATGATTGTGTTTATATAATAATATACAATGTTACTCCACTATGACAGATAACACTGTATATCCTCCATCGTTGTATCACTTTACATATAAACTACTAATATAACTTACCTACATCAGACTGATCATGTGTTTGTGTATAGATTTCATGTAATTACTTAGTGTTTGATAACATTGCATCCTGGAGAATATCCCTTAGAAGCTGCCCATAACCAAGATGGCGTATTGAGAGTCTTGTGTCCATAGGAAAACAGAAGGGAACATGGAGGATCTGTCATGAGGTTACTGGAGCCAAACTCAATGTCTAAAGCTGTAAGGTAAGAAATATGTAATGGTGATTATGTGGTGTGTGGAGGAAGGAGTATGTATATACCTCTATAAGTGGTATGTTATGAACAGAAGGGACCACTGGACTGTTTGGGGTTAATCGGTTGTTAAATGTG
The DNA here is from genome assembly GCA_027410445.1 of Discoglossus pictus. Taxonomy (NCBI): domain Eukaryota; kingdom Metazoa; phylum Chordata; class Amphibia; order Anura; family Alytidae; genus Discoglossus; species Discoglossus pictus. The sequence continues at coordinate 576,256 of JAPZIH010000674.1, read as the reverse complement.
TGTTTGGAGTGTGCTGGCGACTTGCTTGGCAGTTGTATCATGGGTGTGGTGCATACATGTAGTTGTATCATGGATTTGCTGGGTGCATGTCCTGCTATCATTGATTAACATTGGAATACTTTTTCTGTGTTAGAAATAGGATAGTGGGCTATGCTTAAATAATAAAGTTAATGCAGTCACTTATGTGACAAAGAGTTAAAGATTTTAAAGAATTTATATGTCCCTGCGATCGGCCACGTGTGACTGCTCTGGCTTTAGTCTGGAAGGGGGATGTCTAGTTTCATAACCCTGTAAGTTGAGATCTGGCATGTAGGAGGAGTGAGATCTTTGTGTGTTTTTAGATATCTCTGTAACAATAAAGAAGTGCCAGTCTAATTTTGGACACACTAAACAAAGGTGGTGTCGGAGTCTGCTTGTACTAATTAAAGGTACATGGTGTGTGATTCTGAGATCCTAAGAGAAGGGGTGTGATGGTGCCTGCCTCTTCAGAATTGATGCTGTCATCTGAAGTGTCTGCTGGTGTCGAGATCTGAATAAAAAGTTGCGACCCGTAGAGAGAGAGAGAATTGGGGTGAGCGTAATCCCCCAATTCGGGCGGGCGTGACATGGTATATGTCTGTGTATCTACCTGTTAGTCTAATGTTCATCTATATTTTCATCTATCTGTTGATCTAATTATCTCCCCATCCCTATATATATATATATATATATATATATATATATATATATAGTATAAAGGATGAGCTTCCCCAACACACACATCTCATACGTAGAATATCACTATAATAGTTGTGGATCTTTGCTACGTTTGTAAAGTTTACGATGTTGGTAATGCACTTGCGGCCCTCGCAGAGCGAGGCGAGTCTTTAAAGCATGCGGGACTTAGGCTGCAATGAGCGATGCGAGCAGTTGAAAAACGCAGTTGGTTAAAACGTGTACCTCGAAAACACAGAAAAACAACCAAACTAATAAAAAAAAAACACACACACACTCACACAACAGCACAGGGCGAGAGCCAGGAAGCCTGGAAGTTATGTTGCAAACTAACTGGAGCCATGTTTTCAGCTTTTCACCACTCGAAAATCGGCTAAGCAAGGAAAAAAATGGTGGCCGAAAAAACGTAAAAATTCTGCCAGTAAGAGGACCTGCGCTGGTGAGATTCCCATCTAAGTGGGGGAATGGATATAATATGGGACACATGGGAGTAGTGTACATTATTTGGGTCTCCTGTGAGTGGGAGAGAATATTTATTATATTTATGTAATTCTTCAAAAGACCAAAGAGTGGTTTATTAGTATGGTGGCAATGAGCAATGCTATTAAATAGAAGGGTAACTCCCAGTGGCATCACACTACCACTCAGTCTCCAGGCCATAGAGCTGTACTGTAAAAGTCTGATATGGGAGCTCAAGACACAAGGAGAATTTGCTAAGTTTTCCTACAATGGTCCTCTAATACTTATTATGTGTATGGAGGAAGTGGTCTGTCATGAATCAGCCAGTGGCCATATTGTGTTTGGACAAAGTTCATGACTCATGCTGTGGAAGAAAAGGTTTAGGAGACCCACTGTATATTGTGTTATGGGTTATAATATGTTAGTATTATATTGTATATTGTATTATGGAGTGATAGCTATGTTTTAATTAGTCAACCCTTCCCCATTGTATAAACTCTCAGTCAGGAGTTGGCCATATGGTCCTTAGTGTAAACAAAGGAGATAGCAGAACAAAGAGATTTGCCAGACAGCCAGGCACCTAGATAACAATGGGGGGCCTAGGAGCTCAAACAGGAAGTTTCCACTGGGAGGGCCTAGGTCAGAATGAGCTTGGTAGCCACGCCTGGGGTTGGCCCATGGGAGGGGTCTGGTGGTTTCCATAGCCTACCTCTGTTACATTGGACAGAGGTAATTAGGTTACTCTGGAGGTTACCCTATTGGCCAGAGAAAGGGGAAAGGTTGATCCACGGCAGCCACTCCCTCCACTGTGTGTGTGTGAAATGTTTTAAATATGTTGTTCCAAAATAAAACGTTGTTCATAATTTTCATCAAGACGTGGCGTGTAGATGTATTATTTACCCGGAGACATATGCTTGCAGTAAGATTCGTCAGACTTACTGTCAATATTGCTCAGTCTAACCCAAGAATGAGACATGATGTTTCTGTAATCAAAGCTACCTAGGTCCAGAGTCACCCAAATCCGGTCAACAGACCTCAGCCAGAGAGTGGGTCATGATATGGTCTGCATAGCATGGTATAGTGGAGTAACCAGTCTGTATAAGTAATCTTTATATATATATATATATATATATATATATATATATATATATATATATAAAAATGCATATATGTAAATATAAATGTGTTCAGTCCTTCAGTTGTGTCCAACTCTCTGTGACCCTATGGACTGCAACACATTCAGCTATGTCTCTGTCTGTGCTTTTCCGCAAGGTTTGCATGCCAAAGATATTGCATTGGGTTGACAGTTCCTACTTCAGTGAACTGCCATTTGTCTGACCTCTCTGCTATGACCTGCCCACCTACAGTGGCCCTACATTGTATAGCTCACAACTTCATTGAGGTACACAAGCCCCTTCACCACCACCACTTAGCAACCCACAAGGGGATCAGGGGAACATACACCACACTAATCTACTCTTACACATTAGGAAGGCCTGCAAGCACACATGGAGGCTGTGACACGTGGAGAAACAGCTAACTCGCCTTCATCAGGGATAATCTCCGCTACGCCCATCTTGGAATGTCCCATGTCATTGCCGGTGGCCATGTGCCAAGATGTATAACTATTCCCATTTGGTGACCTCCCATTATATTTTGCTAACCCCATTCTGGATTGCTAAGTGGGGGTGGTGAAGGGGCTTGTGTACCTGAATGAAGCTGTGAGCTATACTATGTAGGGCCACTGTAGGTGGGCACGTCATAGCAGAGAGATCAGACAAATCACAGTCCATAGTCATATTCTTCTCAGTCCCTCACGGGAATTTTAATACTCCACAGTATCACTTATTGGACTTTGCATGTGTATTAACCCTTTGTGTGGATTATATATGATATATATTATTATATGATATCAAATACTATTATTACTATTATTATTGTTATATGTATCAATCTATTGCATAGTAGCCAGTGCTGATTAGTTTACATCTATAGGAATGTGACACATATGTGATGCATGTGGATGTCCGAGAACCCCAACCATTTAAAACACACTGACACAGTTACTACGGTATAACAAAGCTTTATTTTATACACAGAGCACAATCATAAATGGTCAAGACTGTGCATTAATATCATGGGTGTGGGTAGGTCCCGGGAGAGCAAGAGACTTGTGAGAAAACGAGGATACCTACAGGGGTAATGTGATAGTCTAGAATAAACATGATGCATAGCACCTACCAGGGTCACATGTGGTCACTACACCACTGCAAACGCAATCTGATGAAAAAAAGGGTCATCACAAATCACTCCATTTGATGGAAGAAACCATAGCACTTACAACGTGTCTAGATTTGCAAAATGAAACAGATAATTCAACCTCTGGACTGTGTAATCCAATCCAGTTTCACACATACAGTGTGGCGACAAAACAAAAATCTGAGAAAAAGTGGTCAACTAAAAAAAGGCGGAGGAGGATAAAAAAAAACTAATCACAATGCATGTTTAGAACAGTGCTAAATACTGTAACTGTACCAATATACCAACTCACCTGATTCCCATCTGCAGCCATTACTAACTATTAGCTAGGTCTCTGGATAATCAGCAATATGGGAAAATACCCATTAATACGGAGAGGACACAAAGGTCAGCAGCCAGATTCACTGTTACTTATATCAGACCCAAGGATCTGTTCTCAGACTCATATTGGGGTCAGGATCACATGCTTCACTAGTGCATATATCAAAGCTGGCTTTCATTAACATGCCATTGTGAGACTTTGCAAGTCGACCACCATAGTGCTATTAATCTACATTTCAGTTAACAACAATCATGTCTTAGATATCTGGCTTTATGATAGCTTTAAGATTGTGGGAGCTACATGTTAAGGGGGGCTGTCATTGAAATCCCTGGATGGCAGCGGCATCTGCAGTGGTGGAGGCATGGTGGGAGGAGGGAAGAGAACGGGCTGCGTGTGGCCGGGGGATGCCTCTGCGGTGGAGGAGGCGGGGCTGGGGACCAGAACGCGTTGCATGGCCTCCGCGGTCACTCCCTGGAATGCGCTCTGGTCCACCTCAATCCCGAGCAGCCCGGCCAGTTAGGACTCTGTCATTAGATGATGCTTCCTTCCTATTGCACCTTGCCAGGCTGCGCATTACCTGAGCATGGTTGGCTGAGATGCTTGCTCAGAGGGGGGAGAAAGACAATGGGGAGGAAGAGAGGGGAGAGGGTGTAAAGAGACACAGAGGAGAGAGAGAGAGGGGAGAAGGTGTAAAGAGACACAGGGGAGGGAGAGAGGGGAGAGGGTGTAAAGAGACAAAGGGGAGGGGGAGAGGGTGGAAAGAGACACAGGGGAAGGAGTGGGGAGGGGAGACACAGGGGAGGGAGATAAGGGGAAAAGCACAGGGAAGGGAGAGAGGGCAAAGACATGGGAGGGAGAGAGTGGGGAGAGGCTCGCAATGAGGACTTAAGGTGTTCATTGCTGAGCTGGCGATGAGAGCCTTCGGCACCGAAGGCGCTCATCGCGAGGCCCCAAAGATGAGGGTTGGCTGACGCCTGCAATGAGCAGTGAAGCCGCTCATTGTGGTGCTCGTGAAGAGCGCCAAAGGCTCTCATCGCAAGGCTTGTAAGAGGGGGGAGAGGCGCATAATGAGCGCCAAAGGCGCTCATTGTCAGTCACAACATTTGCAGGTTGGCGGAGGCCTGCAATGAGCGCAAAGCCGTTCATTGTAGGGCTTGCGATGAGTGCCAAAGTCGCTCATCGTGAGGCCTCTAAAGTAGAGCGGGGGAGAGACTCGCAACAAGTTACAAAGGTGCTCATTGCGGGGAACGAAAGTTGCTGGCTGGCTGAGGCCTGCAATGAGCGGCAAAGGCACTCATCAAGAGGCCCATAAAGTAGAGGGGGGGGGGGGAGAGGCTCGCAATGAGCGTCGAAGGCGCTGATTGCCAGGCCCGCAAGTTAGTGGGGGGAGAACCTCACATTGTGTGGCAAACAGCATTGCAAGACTTCAAATGTTTTGCCGTCATTTTTGCTGGGCAAGTTGCTAGTAGTAATATATTATAAGTAATATGTAATACAAATCTATAAATATCACAATAAGCCCCAAGTGTAAGGAATTATTTATTACTTGCCATTAAACTGTGAGCTCAGCACAGATTGAGCACAGATGCTCTCTATGGACTCTACACGTCCATTCACCCCACTTACCTCACTCCCTATGGACACGTACATTCATCCAACTTTCCTCAATCACTATGGACCATAAAGACATATAACAAATCCCAGCATGTGACCGCCTCATGTTTATTTGAACTGACCATAAAGACATGTAACAAATCCCAGCATGTGACCGTCTCATGTCTATTTGTACAGACCATAAAGACGTGTACAAATCCCAGCATGTGACCGTCTCATGTTTATTTGTACAGACCATAAAGACATGTAACAAATCCCAGCGTGTGACCGTCTCATGTTTATTTGTACAGACCATAATGATGTGTAACAAATCCCAGTGTGTGACCGTCTCATATTTATTTGTACAGACTATAAAGATGTATAACAAATCCCAGAGTGTGACCGTCTCATGTTTATTTGTACTGACCATAAAGACATGTAACAAATCCCAGCATGTGCCCGTCTCATGTTTATTTGTACAGACCATAAAGACATGTAACAAATCCCAGTGTGTGACCGTCTCAATGTTTATTTGTACTGAACATAAAGACGTGTAACAAATCCCAGCGTGTGACCGTCTCATGTTTATTTGTACAGACCATAAAGACGTGTAACAAATGCTGGCCTGTGACCGTCTCGTGTTTATTTGTACAGACCATAAAGACGTGTAACAAATCCCATCATGTGACCGTCTCATGTTTATTTGTACTGACCATAAAGACGTGTAACAGTCTCATGTTTATTTGTACAGACCAAAAAAATAAATAACAAATCCCATGTGTGAGCATCTCATGTTTATTTGTACAGACAGTGACAAAGTGACACCATCAGGTCTCTTAGAGTCTGACCAAGAAGAAGACACAAATATGAGGAGTTCCCAGGAGATTAAAGAGGAGGAAATTCCTGTAAATATCAGTGACGGTGAGTAATATCTTATGGACAATTATCACTTACTTCAGTCCTTATGGGTGTGTATTTATCCTTAATCTCCCACCTAAGAAGTTTTACACACATCACAGCTCATGATAAAAGTGATTTTCTCCCCAATGACACAATATCTGGTCTTCTCTCCATACAAAGTAATAACATTCGGTTGTTTCTGTCTTTGTGGATCTTTCTACTAAAGGATTTAGATATTTATAAGACACATACACTAGATTGATAGTAAATAATAAAATGGTGAAAGTCTATAATCTGTTTATCTCTATCTGTAGGACCTTTAGATGTGAGGCCTCCAGTTGTCTCCAAGGTTGAACAAGAAGATCTGAATATAAGAGATCAGCAGCAGGTGAAGGAGGAGGAGAGTCCTGGGAGTATCAGGAAAGGTGAGGAAGTAATACACAATAAGAACATTAGTAATACATCCTGTAACGTCACACTGTCACCATAACAATATGTTTATTTTATCTTGAAGAGAATTTCAAACTGTCTATACATAAAATATGTTTATCTCTATAGTACATAATTCCTGAGATATACAGCATTCTTTGTGCATTTCAGTATAGTAATGTATGGTTTAGAGAGCTTGATAAGGGTGGGGGGATCTAGAATTTAGTACTGGCCAATCATTACTAATATCAGTCTATAACTTAATGTCTAACACATCCACACAGCTAATATACGGGATAAATGTAATAATAATATTGTTGAATTTATTAAATCAGTTTATTGTGAATTTATACCCAGAGATTCGCACATTAGTCATAAACTGGTAATTAGTAAAACTATGACCCCTCAGTCTGTATATTTACACCCGGGATCTGTTTCTGTAGACATTTATGTCAGATAGTTGTGTAAATCTGTACAAATCCAGAGGCTTCTCTCTCTTGTGACTAACAGGACCCCAAGATGGAGATCTATATCCTGACTTATATAGTGAGAGAGATGAGAAGTCTATTCACCAGATGGGAACCCATTCAGATCCCTGTACAGGTGAGTGATAATAATAATAAAAATGTATTTGTGTCCATGCTCTGAGTGATACAGGAATATTATAGTTATCTAAACGATAATAATAATAATCTATTATAAGTAATATGTAATAGAAATCTGTATAAATATCACAATAAGCCCCAAGTGCAAGAAATTATTTATTATTATTTTCTATAAAACTGTAAGTATTAATAATTGTACACATACACTCACCCACTTACCTCACTCCCTATATTGGTAAATACATCACCTGTAAGTGACGTCCTCCTGTTTGCCCCCATCATCCAGTGATGCTCTCTATGGTCTCTACACATACATTTACCCACTTACCTCACTTCTTATATTGGTAAATACATCACCTGTAAGTGACGTCCCCCTGTGTGTTCCCATCATCCAGTGTTGCACTCTATGGACTCTACACATACATTCACCCACTTACCTTACTCCCTATATTGGTAAATACATCACCTGTAAGTGACATCCTCCTGTGTGCTCCCATCATCCAGTGATGCTCTCTATGGACTCTACACATACACTCACCCACTTACCTCACTCCCTATATTGGTAAATACATCGCCTGTAAGTGACGTCCTCCTGTGTGTTCCCATTATCCAGTAATGCACTCTATGGACTCTACACGTACACTCACCTCACTTACCTCACTCCCTATATTGGTAAATACATCACCTGTAAGTGACGTCCTCCTGTGTGCTCCCATCATCCAGTGATGCACTCTATGGACTCTACACATACATTCACCCACTTACCTCACTCCCTAATATGGTAAATACATCACCTGTAAGTGACGTCCTCCTGTGTGTTCCCATCATCCAGTGATGCGCTCTATGGACTCTACACATACATTCACCCACTTACCTCACTCCCTATATTGGTAAATACATCACCTGTAAGTGACGTCCTCCTCTGTGTTCCCATCATCCAGAGATGCACTCTATGGACTTTACACATACACTCACCCACTTACCTCACTCCCTATATTGGTAAATAAATCACCTGTAAGTGACGTCCTCCTGTGTGCTCCCATCATTCAGTGATGCTCTCTATGGACTCTACACGTACACTCACCCACTTACCTCACTCCCTATAGTGGTAAATACATCAACTGTAAGTGACGTCCTCTTGTGTGCTCCCATCATCCAGTGATGCACTCTATGGACTCTACACGTACACTCACCCACTTACCTCACTCCCTATATTGGTAAATACATCACCTGTAAGTGACGTCCTCCTGTTTGCTCCCATCATCCAGTGATGCACTCTATGGACTCTACACATACATTCACCCACTTACCTCACTTCTTATATTGGTAAATACATCACCTGTAAGTGACGTCCTCCTGTGTGTTCCCATCATCCAGTGTTGCACTCTATGGACTCTACACATACATTCACCCACTTACCTTACTCCCTATATTGGTAAATACATCACCTGTAAGTGACATCCTCCTGTGTGCTCCCATCATCCAGTGATGCTCTCTATGGACTCTACACATACACTCACCCACTTACCTCACTCCCTATATTGGTAAATACATCGCCTGTAAGTGACGTCCTCCTGTGTGTTCCCATTATCCAGTAATGCACTCTATGGACTCTACACGTACACTCACCTCACTTACCTCACTCCCTATATTGGTAAATACATCACCTGTAAGTGACGTCCTCCTGTGTGCTCCCATCATCCAGTGATGCACTCTATGGACTCTACACATACATTCACCCACTTACCTCACTCCCTAATATGGTAAATACATCACCTGTAAGTGACGTCCTCCTGTGTGTTCCCATCATCCAGTGATGCGCTCTATGGACTCTACACATACATTCACCCACTTACCTCACTCCCTATATTGGTAAATACATCACCTGTAAGTGACGTCCTCCTCTGTGTTCCCATCATCCAGAGATGCACTCTATGGACTTTACACATACACTCACCCACTTACCTCACTCCCTATATTGGTAAATAAATCACCTGTAAGTGACGTCCTCCTGTGTGCTCCCATCATTCAGTGATGCTCTCTATGGACTCTACACGTACACTCACCCACTTACCTCACTCCCTATAGTGGTAAATACATCAACTGTAAGTGACGTCCTCTTGTGTGCTCCCATCATCCAGTGATGCACTCTATGGACTCTACACGTACACTCACCCACTTACCTCACTCCCTATATTGGTAAATACATCACCTGTAAGTGACGTCCTCCTGTTTGCTCCCATCATCCAGTGATGCACTCTATGGACTCTACACATACATTCACCCACTTACCTCACTTCTTATATTGGTAAATACATCACCTGTAAGTGACGTCCTCCTGTGTGTTCCCATCATCCAGTGTTGCACTCTATGGACTCTACACATACATTCACCCACTTACCTTACTCCCTATATTGGTAAATACATCACCTGTAAGTGACATCCTCCTGCGTGCTCCCATCATCCAGTGATGCTCTCTATGGACTCTACACATACACTCACCCACTTACCTCACTCCCTATATTGGTAAATACATCGCCTGTAAGTGACGTCCTCCTGTGTGTTCCCATTATCCAGTAATGCACTCTATGGACTCTACACGTACACTCACCTCACTTACCTCACTCCCTATATTGGTAAATACATCACCTGTAAGTGACGTCCTCCTGTGTGCTCCCATCATCCAGTGATGCACTCTATGGACTCTACACATACATTCACCCACTTACCTCACTCCCTAATATGGTAAATACATCACCTGTAAGTGACGTCCTCCTGTGTGTTCCTATCATCCAGTGATGCACTCTATGGACTCTACACATACATTCACCCACTTACCTCACTCCCTATATTGGTAAATACATCACCTGTAAGTGACGTCCTCCTGTGTGTTCCCATCATCCAGTGATGCACTCAATGGACTTTACACATACACTCACCCACTTACCTCACTCCCTATATTGGTAAATACATCACCTGTAAGTGACGTCCTCCTGTGTGTTCCCATCATCCAGTGATGCGCTCTATGGACTCTACACATACATTCACCCACTTACCTCACTCCCTATATTGGTAAATACATCACCTGTAAGTGACGTCCTCCTGTGTGTTCCCATCATCCAGAGATGCACTCTATGGACTTTACACATACACTCACCCACTTACCTCACTCCCTATATTGGTAAATAAATCACCTGTAAGTGACGTCCTCCTGTGTGCTCCCATCATTCAGTGATGCTCTCTATGGACTCTACACGTACACTCACCCACTTACCTCACTCCCTATAGTGGTAAATACATCAACTGTAAGTGACGTCCTCTTGTGTGCTCCCATCATCCAGTGATGCACTCTATGGACTCTACACGTACACTCACCCACTTACCTCACTCCCTATATTGGTAAATACATCACCTGTAAGTGACGTCCTCCTGTTTGCTCCCATCATCCAGTGATGCACTCTATGGACTCTACACATACATTCACCCACTTACCTCACTTCTTATATTGGTAAATACATCACCTGTAAGTGACGTCCTCCTGTGTGTTCCCATCATCCAGTGTTGCACTCTATGGACTCTACACATACATTCACCCACTTACCTTACTCCCTATATTGGTAAATACATCACCTGTAAGTGACATCCTCCTGTGTGCTCCCATCATCCAGTGATGCTCTCTATGGACTCTACACATACACTCACCCACTTACCTCACTCCCTATATTGGTAAATACATCGCCTGTAAGTGACGTCCTCCTGTGTGTTCCCATTATCCAGTAATGCACTCTATGGACTCTACACATACACTCACCCACTTACCTCACTCCCTATAGTGGTAAATACATCACCTGTAAGTGACATCCTCCTGTGTGCTCCCATCATCCAGTGATGCTCTCTATGGACTCTACACATACACTCACCCACTTACCTCACTCCCTATAGTGGTAAATACATCACCTGTAAGTGACGTCCTCATGTGTGCTCCCATCATCCGGTGATGGACTCTATGGACTCTACACGTACATTCACCCACTTACCTCACTCCCTATATTGGTAAATACATCACCTGTAAGTGACGTCCTCCTGTGTGCTCCCATCATCCAGTGATGCACTCTATGGACTCTACACATACACTCACCCACTTACCTCACCCTATATTGGTAAATACATCAACTGTAAGTGACGTCCTCCTGTGTGCTCCCATCATCCAGTGATGCACTCTATGGACTCTACACATACACTCACCCACTTACCTCACCCTATATTGGTAAATACATCACCTGTAAGTGATGTCCTCCTGTGTGCTTCCATCATCCAGTGATGCACTCTATGTTTTAGGTAGAGGGAAGAAAAAATATAAAAATAAAATAATATGGTTGCATAAGTATGCACGCCCTTAAACTAATACTTTGTTGAAGCACCTTTTGATTTTATTACATCACTCAGTCTTTTTGGGTATGAGTCTATCAGCATGGCACATTTTGACTTGGCAAGATTTGCCTACTCTTCTTTGCAAAAACACTCCAAATCTGTAATTGCGAGGGCATCTCCTGTGCACAGCCCTCTTCAGATCAGCCCACAGATTTTCAATCGGATTCAGGTCTGGGCTCTGGCTGTGCCATTCCAAAACTTTGATCTTCTTCTGGTGAAGCCATTCCTTTGTTGATTTGGATGTATGCTTTGGGTCGTTGTCGTGCTGATAGATGAAGTTCCTCTTCATGTTCAGCTTTCTAGCAGAAGCCTGAAGGTTTTGTGCTAATATTGACTGGTATTTGGAACTGTTCATAATTCCCTGTATCTTAACTAAGGCCCCAGTTCCAGCTGAAGAAAAACAGCCCCAGAGCATGATGCTGCCACCACCATGCTTCACTGTGGGTTTGGTGTTCTTTTGGTGATGTGCAGTGTTGTTTTTGCGCCAAACATATCTTTTGGAATTATGGCCAAAAAGTTCAACCTTGGTTTCATCAGACCATAACACCTTTTCCCACATGCTTTTGGGAGACTTCAGATGTGTTTTTGCAAATTTTAGCCTGGCTTGGATGTTTTTCTTCGTAAGAAAAGGCTTTCGTCTTGCCACTCTGCCCCATAGCCCAGACATATGAAGAATACAAGAGATTGTTGTCACATATACCACACAGCCAGTACTTGCCAGATATTCCTGCAGCTCCTTTAATGTTGCTGTAGGCCTCTTGGTAGCCTCCCAGACCAGTTTTCTTCTCGTCTTTTCATACATTTTGGAGGGAGCTCCAGTTCTTGGTAATGTCACTGTTGTGCCATATTTTCTCCACTTGATGATGACTGTCTTCACTGTGTTCCATGGTATATCTAATGCCTTGGAAATTCTTTTGTACCCTTCTCCTGACTGATACCTTTTAACAATGAGATCCCTCTGATGATTTGGAAGCTCTCTGTGGACCATGGCTTTTGCTGTGGGATGCGACTAAGAACATTTCAGGAAAGACCAACTTGGGGTTAATCAGAGGCACTTTAAATGATGGCAGGTGTATGCTGACTCCTATTTAACATGATTTGGAATGTGATTGCTTAATTCTGAACACAGCTACATCCCCAGTTATAAGAGGGTGTGCAGACTTATGCAACCACATTATTTTAATTTTTTCTTCCCTCCACCTAAAAGATTTCAGTTTGTTTTTCAGTTGAGTTGTACAGTTTATAGGTCACATTAAAGGTGGAAAAAGTTCTGAAATGATTTATCTTTGTCTCATTTTTTTACATTACAGAAACCTGACATTTTAACAGGGGTGTGTAGACTTTGTATATCCACTGTGTATGTATATATATATATATATATATATATATATATATATATATATATATATATATATATAAACAAACCTCTGCAATACCATAGTTTTGACAATCTATATTTATTCTTCTATTTTTTGTTTATTTTGTAAATATCTTATATAAGAGAACAAAGATTAAAGGATACTAACATGTTAATAGTAATAAAAGTGATTTCATTTCAAATGGAAAATATATATTTATTAAATAAACATTAAAAGGACATACAGTGAAGGAAGAAAAAAGAAAGTAAGATAGACAACTTATATAGCACTAGCGACTTGCCCATCAAAAAATTACAGCAATAAAATTTGAAGCCTGGCAATGCTGTTTGCCACACAATGCGAGGCTATGGTCCCTCTGAGCACCTTCAACGCTCATCGCGAGCCGCAACTTTCCTGTTTTGCAATAATCACCTTTGGCGCTCATCATGAGCCCCGCGATGAGAGCCTTTGGCGCTCATTGGAAGCCTATCCCCTCCGTGTAGTTTATGGGCCTCGCGTAGAGTGTTACTGCCTTGGGTTAATTGTTACTGTCTTGGATTAAGTGTTATGGGCTTGCATTAAGTCTTACTGCTTATGGCTCGTTTTTACGTACTTCGGCTTCGTTTTATGTCCTTCCTGCCATTTTTTTTTCGTCAAATATGCCTCAAATTAACTTGCAACCTCAATCACAGGCTCCCATTTAGAAGCAGACAATAATAAATGAGACTGTCATCATGATGTCAGTAACACATGGTGGCTACACGTCAATCAATTTGCATTTAGATGTCTGACCTGCCTTCAGACCCGTATTCCTGCAATGTGCAAATCAATAAATATTAAGAAACTGCTCTAGTCCATGTGGGTGACATGATATGCATTAACCCTTTCATTCCTGAGATTGATGTAACACAAAAATAAAACATTATTTTTTAATGCAGATTTGTGGGCTTGAGACTTTGTGCAATTAAATATAATGGCTTCCATCACTTTCCCCCTATTTTACAGTGCAGTATTGATTTTTTTGTGTGTGTTCACAGTGCTATGGGCATGTCTTTATCCCCTTTGCGAGTCCTATTTGGAATCTGCAATATTTTTTGCTACTGTTGCCATTTATGAGACTGAAAGTAGGTGTGGCTTTGGGGAATTGTATGAATTGAATGGCGATTTTAGCGATCGTAACATTTGCGGGTTTGAAAGATCAAAGGCTTTCCATGGGTCGGAGCTACGATTTTAGCAACCGCAGCAATTTTCAGCCCAATTGCCGGCAAACCTTTTACGGGTAGCTCGAAGACCCCAATAGCAAATTAGTTTACGGGCTCCATTACAGACACCCGTTAACTACAATTTCTCAATTGAATGAGGGTGGCTCCATGCTTTTATCTTAGGTGGCTGGATACAATGTAACAATATCTAAACCATTTAGTATTTCAAGGATGTTCAGTGATGTCACTTGATGCATTATCCACGACGTTCAGCGATGTCACATGATACATTATCCAAGATGTTCACTGATGCCACATGATACATTATCCAAGATGTTCTGCAATGTTACTTGATGCATTATCCAAGATGTTCACTGATGTCACATGATACATTATCCAAGATGTTCAGTGATGTCACATGATACATTATCCAAGATGTTCAGTGATGTCACTTGATGCATTATCCAAGATGTTCAGTGATGTCACTTGATGCATTATCCAAGATGTTCTGTGATGCCACTTGATACATTATCCAAGATGTTCAGTGATGTCACATGATACATTATCCAAGATGTTCGGTGATGCCACATGATGCATTATCCAAGATGTTCAGTGATGTCACTTGATGCATTATCCAAGATGTTCAGTGATGCCACTTGATGCATTAACCAAGATGTTCAGTGATGCCACTTGATGCATTAACCAAGATGTTCAGTGAGGCCACATGATACATTATCCAAGATGTTCAGTGATGCCACATGATAGATGTTCAGTGATGCCTGTATCTCTTCCCCCCCTCATCTCCCTTCCCTGTGTTTCTCCCCACTCCTCTCCCTGCCCTGTGTCTCTTCCACCTCCTTCCCTGTGTGTCTCCCTTCCTCCTCCTGTGTCCTCCTCCTCCTGTGCCGCCGCCGACCAATGCCCCTGCGGGGGGCGCCGCTTCGTACTGCGCCTGTGCGGCCCGTAGCGCAATGCGCGGCGTACACAGCACTATGCGCATACGTGGCCTGTTGCGCAATGTGCATGTGCGCCCGTTATGCAATGCGCATGTGCAGCCCGTTGCGCAATGCGCAGTTGTCAAACTGCGATTTGTCTCAAGCGAAGGTCTGCATTTGCAGATGTTGGAGCCTCCACCTTCCTTGAAAAAAACAAAATAACAAATATGCCTCCAATTAACTTACACACTCACTGAGTGAGGTTGCAAATTAATTTGAGGCATGTTTTTTTAAGATCGAAAATCACAGAAGCGAGAAAAAAAAAAGGGTTGCCGAAGGACGTAAAAGCGAGCCCTAAGCAGTAAGACTTAACACAAGCCATTAACACTTAATCCAAGCCAGTAACATTTAACCCAAGGCAGTAATACTTATTACAAGGCAGTGACACTCATCGCGAGGCCCATAAAATACACAGGGGGGGAAGGACAGGCTCGCAATGAGCGACGAAGGTGCTCAAGCGCGTGGCCTATAAAGTACACAGGGGAAGAGGCTTGCAATGAGCGCCGATGGTGATCATGGCAAAACAGGAAAAATGCGGCTCACGATGAGCACCAAAGGTGCTCAGAGGGGCAATAGCCTTGCATTATATTGTAAACAGCATTGCCAGGCTTCATATTTTATTGCTGTCTTGTTTTGATGGTCAAGTATAGGTACTATACTAATACTAATCATTTTCTTATAGAAGTATGTTAAAGCTTTCATAATTTACTCCTGGTGCTTTTGTTTCCAACAGATGGATCCAACATTTGGAATAACCTTGGAGACGAACACATTTGTCACACAGTAGAAAAAACATTTGCATGTTCTGAATGCGAGAACTGTTTCAGTTGGGCCTCACATCTTAAAGAACATATGAAGACTCACACAGGAGAAAAACCTTTTTCATGTTCTGAATGCAGGAAATGTTTCAGTCGGGCCTCAAATTTTAAAGAACATATGAAGACTCACACAGGAGTAAAACCTTTTTCCTGTTCTGAATGTGGGAAATGTTTCAGTCAGGCCTCAAATCTTAATAGCCATAAGAAGACTCACACAGGAGAAAAACCTTTTTCATGCTCTGAATGTGGGAAATGTTTCAGTCGTCTCTCAGTACTTAATACACATAAGATGACTCATACAGGAGAAAAACCTTTTTCATGTTCTGAATGTGGGAAATGTTTCAGTCTGGCCTCACATCTTTATAAACATAAGATGACTCATACAGGAGAAAAACCTTTTTCATGTCCTGAGTGTGGGAAATGTTTTAGTCAAACCTCACATCTTAATAAACATAAGATGACTCATACAGGAGAAAAAACATTTGCATGTTCTGAATGTGGGAAATGTTTCAGTCATCTCTCAGATCTTAATAAACATAAGATGACTCATACAGGAGAAAAACCTTTTCCATGTTCTGAATGTGGGAAATGTTTTAGTCGGGTCTCACACCTTAATAACCATAAGATCACTCATACAGGAGAAAAACCTTTTCCATGTTCTGAATGTGGGAAATGTTTCAGTCATCGCTCATATCTTAATAGCCATAAGATGACTCATACAGGAGAAAAACCTTTTCCATGCTCTGAATGTGGGAAATGTTTTAGGCATCGCTCAAATCTTAATAGCCATAAGATGACTCATACAGGAGAAAAACCTTTTCCATGTTCTCAATGTGGGAAATGTTTCAGTTCGGCCTCATATCTTAATAGCCATAAGATGACGCATACATGAAAAAAACCTTTTCCATGTTCTGAATGTGGGAAATGTTTCAGTTCGGCCTCATATCTTAATAGCCATAAGATGACTCATACATGTAAACAACCTCTTCCATGTTCTGAATGTTGGAAATGTTTTAGGCATCGCTCAAATCTTAATAGCCATAAGATGACTCATACAGGAGAAGAACTTTTTCCATGTTCTGAATGTGGGAAATGTTTCAGTTTGGCCTCATATCTTAATAGCCATAAGATGACACATACATGAGAAAAACCTTTTCTATGTTCTGAATGTGGGAAATGTTTCAGTTTGGCCTCATATCTTAATAGCCATAAGATGACTCCTACATGAGAACAACCGTTTCCATGTTCTGAATGTGGGAAATGTTTTAGGCATCGCTCAAATCTTAATAGCCATAAGATGACTCATACAGGAGAAAAACCTTTTCCATGTTCTGAATGTGGGAAAAGTTTCAGTCAGCTCTCAAGTCTTAAGGTACATAATATGACTCATACAGGAGAAACAAACTTTTTTATGTTCTGAATGTGGGAAATGTTTCAGTCAGGCCCCACATCTCAAGCGACATATGATAACTCACACAGGAGAAACACCATTTGCAGGTTCTGAAACCTACACAAGATAAAACATGTGCTTCAGTCAGTGTGCTGCAGTGAGCCTATAGAGCTGTAAAAGAAAAACAACAATGTTCTTAGGTCCTGAAAAGCTCAGAAATGTCAAGCTGTCTACCAATGTATACTCTGCTTATAAGTGATACTAATATGTATAGTATGATAAATCTTTATGTTATAGATATTTTTTAATAAATTAATGTGATTGATGAGCCCATTGTCACTAAGAATTACTCCTTGTAATATACAAAAATAGCATTTTTTTTGGAATAAATATAAGGCACTGATACTTTATAATGCGTTGAACAGACGTCTTTGGCATAAATGTAACTGTACACCAGTCATAAATGTGAAAAAAAGTTACTTCTACATTTAATTTTTTTAATCGATTAAGAATTGACCTGATTTAATTATACATCCTCTCTGTTTTCTCTCCCCCAAATCTCCCTTTCCATTATCCCTCTTTCACAATCATCCAATCTCTCTCTTTTTACATCACATTCCAGCCCTCCATCACACCTTCTATCTTCCCCTTATTATCCGTCCTGTGTAGATCTGCCACCTCTTATTTATATGATTTGCTTCTGTTAAGTCCCTACCATTTTTGTCTTTTTTCACGCTCACTTTGTCATGAAAGGTTCCTTTGAGACGCCAATTTTCTTGAAGAGATCTCATGCCTTACCCATTTTTTTATCTTTGTCGATCTCTTCACATCACTCATTATGGAACGTATCCTTGTGTCGTCTAGACTTTTGCATTCAGTTGGACAAATCTTTTCCTATCTACCCTACCCTTCACTTTCATTCTTTCCTGGGCCTCATCAGACAGACATTTCCCTTCTTAGTTTTCTTTCTTTTGAGGATATTATTTGTTGATGTTTTCTAGACAATGTCACAAATTTCTCTCCAAAGTTCTTCAGACGTTCTATCTACCATGTCTAATATCTCAAATATTTTATTTACCTACACTGCATATTAATAGGGTATATTATTTATTTTGTATGTACTCATTGTATGATTGTACCTCCTTTTC
The DNA here is from genome assembly GCA_027410445.1 of Discoglossus pictus. Classification (NCBI taxonomy): domain Eukaryota; kingdom Metazoa; phylum Chordata; class Amphibia; order Anura; family Alytidae; genus Discoglossus; species Discoglossus pictus. The sequence goes on along the minus strand of JAPZIH010000674.1, from coordinate 557,633 downwards.
TTCAGTCTAACTCTTAACAATAAGAATCTCATGATCTGAGCCACAAGTCATCTCCAGGTCTTATTTTGCTGACTATAGAGCACCACAATCTTTGTCTGAAAAGTATATAGGCAATAACAAACTTTATTTACCTCCAAGAATGGAGAAAAAGAGGGTTCCAAGATGGTGACTGCAGCCATAAAATTAAAAGCTGTTTGCTTCTGGGATTCCTTTACCTCCTGTATGCTCTTTATCATCAAGACATCCTAGAGCCCATCTCACTTTGCTCTCCAAGATGTCCGGCTCCAGCTCATTGGACAAACTATTGAGGTAATCACTGCTGTTAAGATCCTTCCTGTATAGATCTTCACTGTATTCCTGCCACCTCTTGTTTATCTGATCTTCTTCTGTTAAGTCCCTACCATTTTTGTCTTTTATCACTCCCACTTTTACATGAAAGGTGCCTTTTAGGTTCCCAATTTACTTGAAGAGATCTCTTGATTTACCCATTCGGTTATCTTCTTCTATCTCTTTACATCACTCACTGTAGAATGTCTCCTTGTCTCCTCTTGCTCCTCTGGGATTCTGCATTCAGTTGGACAAATCTTTTCCTATCTCCACTACCTTTTAGGTTCCCAGTTTACTTGAAGAGATCTCTTGATTTACCCATTCGGTTATCTTCTTCTATCTCTTTACATCACTCACTGTAGAATGTCTCCTTGTCTCCTCTTGCTCCTCTGGGATTCTGCATTCAGTTGGACAAATATTTTCCTATCTCCACTACCTTTCGCTTTCCTTCTTTCCTGGGCTACTTTCAAAGCCTCATCAGACAGCCAGTTTGACTTCTTACTTTTCTTTTTTTAGGGATATTCTTTGTTGCTGTTTCCTGGATTATGTTGCAAACTTCGGTCCATGTCTAGTTCTTCAGACCTTCTATCTTCCATGTCTGGTTCCTAAAATCTATTCTTTACTTCCACTGCATATTCACAAAGGATATTATTTATTTTGTATCTACGTGGTCTGATGGTTTTCCCTCTTTTCTTCAGTTTAATTTTCAACTTTGCAATAAGAAGCTCGTGGTCTGAGCCGTAGTCAGCTCCAGGTCTTGTTTTTGCTGACTGTATAGAGCTCCTCCATCTTTGGCTGCAAAGTATATAGTCAATCTGATTTCTATGTTGTCCATCTGGTGATGTCCATGTGTAGAGTCGTCTCGGAGGCTGTTGGAAGAGGGTGTTTGCTACGACCAGAGAATTATCTTGACAGAATTCGACTACTCTCTGACCCTCTTCTATGATGATAGTAACATCTTTTCTTGGTGTTATATCTATGTTTAATGTCTTCGTAGAACTGGACAACTTCAGCCTCTTCAGCATCCATGGTTGGAGCATAGACTTAGATCACTGTGATATTAAATGGTTTGCCTTGAATTCAAATTTAAATCATTCTGGGTTGTAACCGAGCACTGCTTTGGCCACTCTTTGATTGACTTGGATGGCTACTCCATTTCTTCTACAGGATTCTTGACCACTGTAGAAGATCTGGTGGTTGTCTGATGGGAAATGTCCCATTCCAGTCCATTTAAGTTCATTAATTCCCAGTATATCAAAGATTAACCTTGTCATCTAATTCTTGACCACATCTAGTTTGCCTTGGTTCATAGTTCTAATATTCCAGGTTCCTATTCTGAATTGTTTTTTGCAGCAGCGGACTTTCCAGACACATTCGCAGTTGGGTGTCCTTTCGGCTTTGGCCCAACCACTTCATTAGATCTGGTGTTACTAGTACTTGCCCTCTGCTCTTCCTCTGTAATGTGGTAGACAACTTCTGACCTGAGGGGCTCATCTTCTGGTGCCATCTTCTGGGGAAAGTATCTGATTGGATGATACTTCCCCATTGCAATAAAGCACAGAACGAGTGATAGGACCGTCTGTTGGATAACTGAAGACACACAAAATAGGCTTGTGGGCGCGGAGCCTTGGGGCATACATAATATCGTAAACAAAGACAATAATGATAAAGTGAAAAGTAAACAAACCAAATCCACAACACATAAAGAGAAATGTTTTACATTATAACATAACTTGCTCTACCAGATGCAGCAGAGCAAGATGGCAGAACATACTATCCCTTTAAGGAAACAGCAACTAATAACCTTCTAAAAGCAGAAAGTAGACATCCTATAACTAAACAGAAAGTCTTCCAGAGGAGAATGTAAGATTGAGACATCATTGCTTAAATTTAGAGAACTTTAAGAAAGAAGCAAATATTTAGATTTTAGTCGTATGCTCATTGTCTACAAAGCCTATAACAACCAGTTTTGGTAGCGGCCCATGAATAGGTTTCCCTGGTTGCATACACGGCTTCCTCAGCCACGGAGTAGATGTTAAGGCCAACTCTATCCAGATCGTATTTTGCATTCCCTGTTATAGACCCTGTACGTGACCTATTCGCACCGCCGGTGATATTTGGACTCTTATCACATGGAGAGATGCGCTTAGAGTTTGTACTTTATAAGGTTCTGCCTCCGCAGACATTATACAGACATTATCCTTATTTATGGGGACTTTTATTTTTACATCTAAGCCATTTAACATCAGCTTCTCTGGAGAAACAAATCTGCGTGTAGTTTACCAATCAGTTCTACAGTCTTTCCCAGAGTGGTCTTATGGGACCTTTTGGTAAACCCGTCATTGTCTCTGTCCTGATGGTGACCGGCTGTGAACTGTGTAGATAATGCGTCAGAATTGTAATTGAGAATCGCCCCAATGTGCGCACAGTAATCATATAGGTTATTGGATTGAGACGATCGCCTAATGTCACATCCAGTTGGTTAAGCAGAGTACATACAGGGTAGTTGATTAGGCTTACACGGGCCCCATCGGGCCCTGGTGTATTATCCTGCTTTACAATTTTAGAGGCTACATACAGCAGCGTGTTGTTCAAATCAAAATAATGATCACCGCTTCCTGATATATAAACTCCAAGCGGCGCGTTCTCAGTAATATCGGTTAGGGGCGGCCCTTCAACATATCAGCATTTTTCTATACTGGTCTGTGTCGGTTGTGTTTGAAAAATATCCAGTTCTGACTTGGCACACTCCATGGATCCGCTATGTATACTCTCTTATACCTTTATGATATTCTGACGTGGTCTCCTATTTTTAAGTCAGGCTTTAATTTTGCCGTTTTTATATATAGTACTGAAAGACTAGTAGGAGATTTTTAAGCTCCCACTAAAAGTGTTTAACACTATATTTATATAAAATTGAAAGAGGAATTAGTGGGAAAATGATAATCTTTATTTAAATTTTTTTACAAGAACGCAACGACGCACACTTAAACATTTAAAAACAATAAAAAAATGGGGTAAAACACCCCCTTTTTTATCCTTTTGAATGTTATTTAGAAATAAGACTTTTCATCCAGAAAATTGCATTTGACACTAAAAATTTGGTCATTCACATTTGCAATTTTTGTGTCTTATTCTATAAATTATTCCGAAGTAAATATTGAAGACTAAATTGTAAGTTACGCAGTTATTCAATTTCTTTGATATTATCAAGGATTTGAATTTATATTCAAGAAAAATATTGATCATTTCTTTTTTGTGACAAGAAAGATTTAGACTGTAAGAACAGTATGAGTTTGGTTGATAATGTGTTGATTGTCAATATTAATAATAATCCTTCGGGATTAAATTTAGACAATGTAAGCAGTCAGGATGATATTTCAAATGACTAAATGGACTAAAGGATTACGCACTAGATCTCATTTTAATCCCCCCTTGAAGAACTGTCCAGCTGTTGATATTTTTGTTAGATTGGTAACCAAAGATCTGGAAAAGTTTTTACCAAAACAAGTACATAACCTTTCCATGGGATGATGTCATCCTTAAACCCTCTGATAAAGGAGGGAATATTGTTTTGTGGCCACAGGCCATGTATCTAACTGAAGCATACAAACAGCTGGATAATAAAGATTGTTATAAACAATTGTCTGGGGATCCAACAAATTCATTTTTAAAGGCGTATGACCGACTTATCAATGAAGACTCTGAAGCTAAATTACTATCAGCCAAGGAATTGACTTTTCTTCAAGTAGTAAATCCTCGAATAGCAACTTTTTATATGTTGCCTAAAATACACAAATGCCAATTGAGACCCCCAGGCCGCCCGATAATATCTGGCAACAATAGCCTGTGTCAGGTGGCAAGTAAACTACTAGATCAAAGATTACGGTCATTTGTATCGGGATTATCTTCTTACGTAAGAGACACAATGGAAGTTCTGAATCGTCTAAATGATATTACGATCAAAGATGATACCTATATGGTGACTTGTGATGTAGAGTCCCTTTATACGTCAATAGACCACAATGTGGGAATAGAGGCTGTCTCTTATTTCTTGCAAATGGAGGCAGGAGATAAAACAACAAAGAATGATTTTTTCTGAAACTTCTCCATTTTGTATTGGCACATAATTTCTTTGTCTTTGATGGTAAATATTTTTTACAAATAAGAGGAACCGCCATGGGCTCAGCTTGTGCCCCCACGTATGCCAATCTATATCTAGGTTGGTGGGAACAAGAATTGGTATTTACTCATAATAACAATCAATATACAGATAAGATATTAATATGGATAAGATATATTGACGGTATCTTTATCATTTGGGATGGAGATAAAAGAGTATTTCAACAATTTATCACCTTTTTTTAAACAACAATAATCACAATCTCAGACTAACCTATGAGATGAGTAAAGAACACATTAATTTCTTAAATATTACCATCAAAAAAGACTCAGATGGTAAATTGATTACTGTTGGATATAGGAAACAAATCGCCACTAACAACATCATACACAATGATAGTGCGCATCATCCCACAAACAAAAAGGCAATCCCTACAGGTGAATTTCTCTGTCTGAGAAGAAATTGTTCACAGGATGAACTTTTTAAGATGAAAGCCTTGGAACTCAAGGATTGGTTAAAATTGAGAGGATACTCTAATACTATTTTGAAAAGGGCTTATTACCGAGACTTAAGTACGCCAAGAGACCAACTCTTAAATCTTAAACAAAGAATGAATTCATCTCAACCTATTAGGTTCATATGTACATACAATCAACAGTGGAAGCAATTAAATGCAATGTTAAACAAACATATTGCAGTTCTCAGGTCAGACCCTACAATTCAGAATCTTGTAGGAGACAGAATTCTCATGGGATGGAGACGACCTAAAAATGTGTCAGATTATCTAACGAACAGCCATTTTGAAAAAAAGAAACATCTATTAGGCTCACTACCTGATGGAACATATTCTTGTGGACGATGTAAAGTTTGTAAATACATGAAGTCAGATAATATAATATATGATAGACTGAACAGAGAAATTAAAATTAAAGGCTTCTTTAACTGCAGTACAAAAGCAGTAGTATATTGCCTAATTTGCTCACGTGGCCTAAAATATATAGGAATGACAACTAGAGAGCTAAGAAAAAGAGTGGGTGAACATATATCTAACATCAGAAATGCACCTTCAGATGTGGCAAAACATCAAATTCCAACTTCTGTGGCAAGACATTGTATGATAGCTCATAATAGTAAACCAGAATTAACTTGCAGAGTCCTTCAAAGCAAAAAATTAGGGATTAGGGGGGGCAACTTGGAACAAGAACTCCTTAAAATAGAGACAAAATGGATCACCCTATTTAATTCAGTGGTACCATATGGTCTAAATGAGAATAACAGCTTTATGCCCTTTCTATAGTATAACTATTTAATCTTAATTGCTACTTAATCATCTGGTTCCAATATATGATGGTGTTCTTAGATCAATTAGGTCCAGTTTTAGGAGATCATCAACTGTTTAAATAATGGCACATGTAAGAACTAGCAGAGCATGCCCCTTTTCAAATCATTGATATAAATTATCTCAGCAATATTTTTTGTGAGTAATTTGCTGCAATGCAACTTTGTAGAGTACTCTTATTCTTTGCATTATATAATATAGAAATACCAGGTAGAAATTTAACAAGTTTTATTTATTACACATTCTAACTGAGTTGGAACACGAATCCAATATCTCTGCTGGTATACAGTAAAATATCCAAGAAGCACTACAGTCTCACCATTCCCGACCTCCCATGTTGGACGACACACAATTTGGGAGTCAAATGAATACTGACTTTATTTTGTTGTGCAGAAATATTTATACACATCTCTTCCCACTGGCAATACACATCCCCCATAGTTGATCACACAATACACATAGAGGGACAATAGGTGGGTCACACCTCCCTGAGGCTACCTGGCAACTTTGATACAATCAGACCTTGATTAGATCATCCTTCCCTTTGTTCTTATGTCTCACAATGAAAACACTTTATACAATAGACTTCCTTATCTTATGAGGAGTCTCTGTAATAGGATTATCTATTAGCCTAGTAGCTGTAATATTCTGAGCCAATATATTCTGTAGAACATAAACCAACATACATACAGTATAGCAATGTGATCATATTTTAACCAAGAATTAATTAATTAATTAAACCAAAATAAATTATTGTACATTTTATGCTAATTTAGCAAGTGTGTGGAGGATGTTAACCCTAGTTTGTGACTGTCAGAAATTACAAAACATTTAACCACCTTCAAGGTAAGTGTATAACTGTTTTGGGATTATTTCATAAAAAAAAAATGTCATACACTATTCCATAGCCTCTATAAGATGCATTCATAATTCAGAAAACTTGCTTATCCCTTTAAGGGACCCTGAAGTTATGGGCTTTGCTCTACACCATCATGCTGATCATGCATAGTCAATTTGTGGACCTGTAATCTAAGTTATATATTTTTGTTTATATAATCTTTATATTTTATTCAACCGTAATAGCCCCTCCCATTAATGTTCTTGTTTTCTTTATGTGTTTGTTGCATCAAAGAAAGCATTGAGCCTGTAGAGCTGTAAAAGAAAAACACTGTGCTCTTAGGTCATGTCAAGCTGTACACGGATGTACTCTCTGTTTATATGTGATACTAATGTGTATAGTATGATACATCTTTATGTTACAGATGTTTTAATTAATTAAAGTGATTGATGAGCTCATGGTCAATAAGAATTACACCTTGTACTGTACAAAAAAAATAATATTTTTTTGAATAAATATAAGGTGCTGATCCTTTATAATGGGTTGAACAGACATCTGCACTAAAAGTAACTTTTTTTAAATGTGAAATAGTTACAGCTAAAGTTATTTTTATTCAATTGATTAAGAATTGACTTAGATATTGCTTGATTATCCTCTCTGTTTTCTCTCCTAATGCTCTCTTTCCCAAATCTTCCTTTCCATTGTCCCTCTTACACCCCAGCCAATCTCTCCCCTTGCTATTTTTCATCACATTTAACCCTTCATCATACCTCCTATCTCCCCTCACTCTCCTTCCTGTATAGGTCTGTGTATTCCTGCCACCTCTTCTTATCTGATCTGCTTCAGTTAAGTCCCCACCTTATTTGTCTTTTATCACTCTCACTTTGGCATGAAATGTTCTTTTGAGGTCCCCATTTTTCTTGAAGATATCTCATGACTTAACCATGTGCTTATCTTCTTCTATCTCTTTACATCGCTCATTATACAATGTCTCCTTGTCTCTTCTAGAACTTTACATTCAGTCAGACAAATATTTTCCTATCTCCATTACCTTTCTTTCTTTCTTTCGCTACTTCCAAAGCCTCATCAGACAGACATTTTTCCTTCTTATTTTTCTTTCTTTTGGGGATATTCTTTGTTGCTTTTTTCTGTACAATGTCACAAACTTCTCTCCAAAGTTCTTCATGTATTCTATCTACTATGTCTTGTATCTTAAATATATTATTTACCGACTGCCACCATCTTGTTGGGGTAAGATTTATTTGTTATACTACCCATTGGGGCATTACGAGAGATATATATTTTATGATCGTATCACATTGAGGAAGCCTCAAGAGAAGTGAAACGCGTTTGTGTGCATTTTATTACACCAATTATTTTATTTATTTACCTATTTGCTTTTTATATTTCCCCTTGTCTCTATACTTGTATTTTTTGAGTGTGTATGTACCCCCCTGGCTTGGGTCTATATCGATCTACCTATTAGCACGTGTTGGGACCAACGTGACTGGATATCATCCATGTGGGATTCATAGGTAGGGGAGAGGTATTTATTGGGGGATCCTTTGAGGGGGTGTGATTTTGGAGGAGGTTCCCACTTATTGAAGATAATACATATACCCAGGCTGTTTAACCTGGGACAGTGTATCCATTCTTCGTAGTAGAGGCTTGTATCTAGCTTCTTAGTGGGGTCATCATCCACAAGAACCCCCTATATAGCTCCCACTCTATACTCCCCCTCTAAGCATCCAGATAGAGATTCCAGTTGCCTAAGCTAGAGACCTAAGATCCACTCCTTCAAGTGTCTACGTGTGTGACTATTCACCTTTGTCTATGAGGTCATCACATGTGAGTGCATATATATGACTTTTGTGTGTATATGTATAATATACATGTAATATATTCTATTTGTGCAATTTTTAGTAAGCTACAGGATGTTATTGGTTTGCACCAGGAAGTGGTTGTGCGCTTCTTCCCCCATCCTTCTTGCATATTATTTACCTACACTGTATATCCATAGGGTATATTATTTACCTACACTGTATATCCATAGGGTATATTATTTACTTTGTATCTGCTCGTCGTATGATTTTACCTCTTTTTCTTCAGTCTAACCCTGAACTTAACAATAAAAAGTTCATGATCTGATCCACATTCAGCTCCAGGTCTCTTTTTTGGTGACTATATAGAGCTCCTACATCTTTGGTTGAAAAGTATATAATCAGTAATAAATTGTATTTTCCTAAACCAAAGACCTCTGTAGATGGTGACGGCAGCCATGATATGATAAGATGTTTGCGGCTCCTGTATATGCTTAACATGAATATGTTGTCCCCTGATCTTTATTGTACAATGTACAGAATATTTATAAGGAAAATACAATAATAACTAAACACATCAACACAAATATATTACACAGTGGGACCATTTAGCCCAATTACTTGGTAACACAACCAAGATCACTAGATCAGACGGCCAAGGAGACCTAATTACTCAGAGCTGTTGCATTATATGTGACTGGTCAGTAAGCTGGTCAGTTACCCCACAACAGGCCTCCAATGATAAACTGCCATTTATATCATTGTGTCAGCTCCACAAAACACTTGTTAGATCTACCTTTGCGAGCAGTAATTTGATTACACCTCCACAGACCTGTCACACAGTATACCTTTGGGCTTCAGTATCCTCTCTATGCAGATGACACTCAAATCTACCTCTCATCCAGATCTATCGCCCTCTCTTCTAACACACGTCTCCAACTGCCTCTCTAGTATATCCTTTTGGATGTCCACCCACCATCTCAAACTCAACATGTATAAGACTGAACTCCTGAACTTCCCTCCCTCTCCCACAGCGTCAATTCCTCTCATCTCTCTCACTGTCAACAACATCATCACTCTCATCTCCCAAGCCCATTGCCTAGGGGTTCTACTGGACCCGCCCTGTCTTTCATCCCTCACCCATTTTGGATACACTTAAATTTTTTAAAGATAATAGCTACCAGATGTTTTGAATTAAATATCCATATGCAATCTAATATAACAATCACACAGAAACAAATACACATTCTAAAACACAATATCACCACACTGTAACTGATGTACAGAGTACAGTGGCATCAAAACACCACACAACTTTAGGTATACACTAAGGAAGCAACCACCAATACACAATGACACATAATCTAGGATAGTAATTAGGACAGCACAGACACACAACTCACTAGTATTGGCGCATTACAAATAAACAATAATAATAATCAATATTAACCCAGTATACCTTCCCATTCTATATATATCCTATGCTATGCCTATCCTAAAAGGACCCCCATGGTATCTAATGTTACTCCAAAATACCATGGGGGTCTATATAGGCTCCCATGGTATGCTAAAATCAAGCCTTAACAGCCACAGGAGTCTATATAGACCACTATGGTACCCTAAACGTAACCCCTGATGTGCCTAAGTATAAAAAACACTACACTAAACTAATACAAGTAACTACAAACACACAAAAAAAATTAAAAACATTTTTTTTTTAATTAGATTACAAAATAATAAAATATTCAAATAAATAAAATATCAAATAAAAAATACAATTAAAATAATAAAATAATACAACAAAATGAAAAATAAATGAAACTGTTAAATAAACGTAATTTAATAATACCTACCCAAATGATCATCCAGCGATGTATGTTTGTGTAGACACAGATCTGATACTATTTTATTTAATACTGGGCTATTGTATCAGTCATTGTGTCACTGACCTAAAGTCCAGGTCTAAGACCAGAGCCCCCTGTTATACCTGGTCCTCTAGTCACACACATGCCTGCCCAGGACTTTATGGGTTAAACACGCTACTTGTACAATGACCTAACAGGGAATCAAACACTGCAATGGTGGGGAGGGCATTGGGGGACAATATGGAGGCACTAAGGACAAGTAGGATGGATCAGGAAGGGAAGGACCTGATATTATCTGTTATAGGACAAAGTACTGACCATAAAGGATTATAGTGATTATAAGATTAGTAGGAGCCGGAGATTAGATACAAACATCACCTGATCAGACCGCACAGCTCAGAAGTATTTATCACCATTATATATCTACTAGTCACTTGCCCATTAATAATGACGGTGTAATATAGTCTTAAATATGGTGTCTACTGTCTGTCTGTGTGCCCTCTCTGTGTGTATTCTCTCTCTCTATCTCTGCGCCCGCTCCCTCTCTCTGTGTACCCTCCCTCTCTGCTTCTCTCTGCACGCTCTCCCTCTCTCTGTGCTCACTCTCACTGTGTGCCCTCTCTCTGTGTATTCTTTCTCTCAAACTCTGCAACCTCTCCACTCTCTCTCTGTGCTCTCTCTCCTTCCCTCCTTTTATCTCTTCCTATCTTCTTCTCTCTCTCCACCTCCCTCTCCTTCTCACTCTCTCCCTCTCCTTCCCTCCCTCTCCCATTTGGCATCCATTGCTAGCTTTGCAATGAGCAGCTTTTCTCTCTCTCCTTCTCACTCTCACCTTCCTTTTCTCTCCCCCTTCATCCTTCTCTCTCCCTCTCCTTCCCTCCTCTCTCCCTCCATCACTTTCCCTCCTCTCCCCCTCCGTCTCCCATTGTGAGCCTCTGTATAATATAGTCTTCTGTCTGTGTGCCCTCTCGGTGTATTCTCTCTATCTTTGCGCCCGCTACCTCTCTCTGTGTACCCTCTCTCTCTACGCCCTCTGCTTCTCTCTGCACCCTCTCCACTCTCTCTCCCTGTGCTCTCTCTCCTTACCACCTTCTATCTCTCCCTATCTTCTTCTCTCTCTCCACCTCCTTTTCTCTCCCTTCCTCTCCCCTTCGGCGCCCATTGCTAGCCTCGCAATGAGCGGATTTTCTCTCTTTCTCCTTCTCACTCTCTCTCTCTCCTTCTCTCTCCCTCTCCTTCCTTCTCTCTCCCTCTTCGAGCCTCGCAATGTGCAGCACGGATGCGCAACACGTAATATCCAGGCATTACACACAAACTGGAAGCACGACAACTATATTAGTGATATACATACTGCAGACTGGGTATATATGTGTAGATAGATATACTCTAAATATAAATACATATATACCATGGTATACACTGCCCTGCACTATAAATATATATTCACAGAGAGAAATCATCTCCCATCACTATATATGTATAAATAAGTACAAATACATATGAGATAAAAACATATATACACCCCTCACTCCAAACTGACAGATAGATAGATAGATAGATAGATAGATAGATAGATAGATAGAGAGATAGATAGAGAGATAGACAGATAGATAGATAGATCGTTAGTCAGTCCTAGTTTGTGTCACTTGCTCTTTATTCAGTGGATATCTGGTTGTTAGGAAGAAATTACGACGTCATGACGCACGCTTACAGGAAGCTTATCCGCAGGTCAGTTGGATCGCCATGTTTGTTTTTGGTAAGTCAGACAGACATTTCAGTCAGTGGGTGTAATGCACGATACACACATTATAGGGCAGCAATAACATCACAAATGTCCTGACACTGAAATAATCGGGCTGGCGATGACATCGCTATTTGATAACAGCTCCGCTTTATTGCTCCAGAGAGATGCAGAGAGTGAGACATATTGATTTACCCGCCGTGTCACCATGGAAACCGGACTGTAACCATAAACACGCCCCTTTACTTTACTGATTGGCTACTGCTTGTAGTGCTGGGGGTTCTGGGACTTGTAGTTTAGTGCAGTGAACATTCACTTCCTGTTCCTTTTCCAGCAGTGCGGCCGGGAGCTGATCTTTGTGTGTCCTCAGCAGGTAAATAAAGTGATTAATGTTCTAATTAGTGACAAGGAGATAATTTAGGGGTTATCTGGATCACTGATTACTGTGGGGAGAGCTGGGGTCGGAGCCAAATTAGTGGGAACTCAGAGTCCATAATGTTTATTAGTCCCATGAATCAGAGACACTCAATATGATGATAAGCAGAGAGATCACCTGAGCCGTATACAGAGACATATACTGTGACATAGTGTAGGATCCAGCCCCAAATAATGGTCAGGTGGGTGACTCTGCGCATGTGCGTATTGTACGGTCACTTTGGAGAGTCCTGTTGGTTCAAAGCTACATATAAAAAAATAACAATCATTTAGCCACACAATGCGGAAACACCCAGACAGAAGAGGGATTCACTGGGGATGAGGGTTTCCAAACCTAGAAAGTCCAAACAGGGGAAGTAATGGTTATCACAGGGGTAACCCCGTGCTAGTAACAAACCCCAGGGGTGACATGTACATCTTTACTGGTCCATGGATGGGATTCCCTTGAGACTGGACTAGGCTCTTTTGCAGGTAAAGTGAAGCAGGTACCACAGTACTTTATTACAGATGTCTCCCCATAAGTGCTGTCATCACGGGTACATACGTGACTAATAAGTGTCTTTTTTCCCTTGAACTGCAGTGGTCCTTTAATATATCGTGTAGAGCTATGGCTTCCAGAGGTACCATGTTTATGGGTCATGGGGTTCCATAACTATTTTGATAAAAAATTGATCCATATCTGTATTAGCTTTGGATTAAATGATATAAAAGTGCACCATCTACAACTACCTACAGTTTATTTTGTATTTTTCTTGCAGAATCCTATTAACACACTAATTATAAACAAAATGACTAAGGATAAAAAGAATATGGAGAAGGTCACTGAGAGATTCTTACACCAGACCTTGGAGATGATCTACCTGCTGACTGGAGAGGTGAGAGCTGCTGGACAACGTCACAATGACACCACTTTTATCACATTTACTTTTATTATCACCTCAATCTTTGTGCTGATGTTAAACAATGTCCAGTAATAGAGGAAAAGGAAAACAAATGGTTCAATATAATGTTATAAATAGATAAGAATTGGTAGAAGTAGAGAACGATCACAGACCAACAAACAGGTCCTTGTGACTGAATTTGGTGGAGGAGGAGACATGTTTGTATGGAGAGAGAAAGTGATACATTATAATGTGTTCTTGGCCATTTCTCTGTACAAGTTATACTATCTATATGGTACAATATAATAATCTGCCTAAAGATACGTAAGCTCTGTGTGTGTGTGAGGCTTTTACAGTCTGGATTAGAGGAGGACACTGAAAAGGATATATTGATGTGGGAAAGTGAGGGATATAGTGCAAGTAAGAATATGTCACACATTAACTACCTGCACTGATGTCTGACATGTCCCTCTATCATCCTCTAGGAATACACCATTGTGAAGAAGGATTCCCCCAACATTCACCAGCTGACTGGAGAGGTGAGAGCTGCTGGACAATGTGACATTATACCAGGACACAGTGACTCCCATTACTGACCAAGATCTATCTGGACCTGTGACTGGAGAGGTGAGCACTGCTGGACAATGTGACATTATACCAGGACATAGTGACCCCCATTACTGACCAAGCTCTATCTGCACCTGTGACTGGAGAGGTGAGCACTGCTGGACAATGTGACATTATACCAGGACACAGGGACTCCCATTACTGACCAAGCTCTATCTGGACCTGTGACTGGAGAGGTTATCACTGCTGGACAATGTGACATTATATCAGGACACAGTGACTCCCTTTACTGACCAAGCTCTATCTGCACCTGTGACTGGAGAGGTGAGCACTGCTGGACAATGTGACATTATACCAGGACACAGGGACTCCCATTACTGACCAAGCTCTATCTGGACCTGTGACTGGAGAGGTGAGCACTGCTGGACAATGTGACATTATACCAGGACACAGGGACTCCCATTACTGACCAAGCTCTATCTGGACCTGTGACTGGAGAGGTGAGCACTGCTGGACAATGTGACATTATACCAGGACACAGGGACTCCCATTACTGACCAAGCTCTATCTGGACCTGTGACTGGAGAGGTGAGCACGGCTGGACAATGTGACATTATACCAGGACACAGTGATTCCCATTACTGACCATGCTCTATCTGGACCTGTGACTAGAGAGGTGAGCACTGCTGGACAATGTGACATTATACCAGGACACAGTGACTCCCATTACTGACCAAGCTTTATCTGGACCTGTGACTGGAGAGGTGAGTACTGCTGGGCAATGTGACATTATACCAGGACATAGTGACCCCCATTACTGACCAAGCTCTATCTGGACCTGTGACTGGAGAGGTGAGTACTGCTGGGCAATGTGACATTATACCTAGACTCGGTGACCCCCATTACTGACCAAGCTTTATCTGGACCTGTGACTGGAGAGGTGAGCACTGCTGGACAATGTGACATTATACCAGGACACAGTGACCCCCATTACTGAACAAGCTCTATCTGGACCTGTGACTGGAGAGGTGAGCACTGCTGGACAATGTGACATTTTACCAGGACATAGTGACCCCCATTACTGAACAAGCTCTATCTGGGCTGTGACTGAAGAGGTGAGCACTGCTGGACAATGGGACATTATACCAGGACACATTGACCCGCAATACTGAACAAGCTCTATCTGGACCTGTGACTGGAGAGGTGAGCACTGCTGGACAATGGGAGATTATACCAGGACACATTGACCCCCATTACTGACCAAGCTCTAACTGGACCTGTGACTGGAGAGGTGAGTACTGCTGGACAATGTGACATTATACCAGGACACAGTGACCCCCATTACTGAACAAGCTTTATCTGGACCTGTGACTGGAGAGGTGAGCACTGCTGGACAATGTGACATTATACCAGGACATAGTGACCCCCATTACTGAACAAGCTCTATCTGGGCTGTGACTGGAGAGGTGAGCACTGCTGGACAATGTGACATTATACCAGGACACAGTGACCCCCATTACTGAACAAGCTCTATCTGGACCTGTGATTGGAGAGGTGAGCACTGCTGGACAATGTGACATTATACCAGGACACATTGACTCCCATTACTGACCAAGCTCTATCTGAACCTGTGATTGGAGAGGTGAGCACTGCTGGACAATGTGACATTATACCAGGACACAGTGACTCCCATTACTGAACAAGCTCTATCTGGACCTGTGATTTGAGAGGTGAGCACTGCTGGACAATGTGACATTATACTAGGACACATTGACCCCCATTACTGAACAAGCTCTATCTGGACCTGTGACTGGAGAGGTGAGCACTGCTGGACAATGTGACATTATACCAGGACACAGTGACTCCCTTTACTGACCAAGCTCTATCTGGACCTGTGACTGGAGAGGTGAGCACTGCAGGACAATGTGACATTATACCAGGACACAGTGAGTCCCATTACTGACCAAGCTCTATCTGGACCTGTGACTGGAGAGGTGAGCACTGCTGGACAATGTGACATTATACCAGGACACAGTGACCCCCATTACTGACCAAGCTCTATCTGGACCTGTGAT
This sequence comes from Discoglossus pictus, assembly GCA_027410445.1. Classification (NCBI taxonomy): domain Eukaryota; kingdom Metazoa; phylum Chordata; class Amphibia; order Anura; family Alytidae; genus Discoglossus; species Discoglossus pictus. The sequence continues at coordinate 541,622 of JAPZIH010000674.1, read as the reverse complement.
TGGAGAGGTGAGCACTGCTGGACAATGTGACATTATACCAGGACACTGTGACTCCCATTACTGACCTAGCTCTATCTGGACCTTTGACTGGAGAGGTGAGTACTGCTGGACAATGTGACATTATACCAGGACACTGTGACTCCCATTACTGACCTAGCTCTATTTGGACCTGGGTGTGTTTTCCTATCTTCTCTCTGCATGTTCTCAGTAACATAATCTTCTTCTCCTGACTCACTATCAGTAACAGACTCTAACAAAACCAGTCTCTGTTTCGGCTCTGAATGTTGTTGTCCATTTCAGGTCCCTATAAAGTGTGATGATGTTGCCGTCTATTTCTCTATGGAGGAGTGGGAGTATATAAAAGGACACAAGGAGCTTTACAAGGACGTGATGATGGAGAATCACCAGACACTCAGGGCTTTGGAAATCCCAACAAACAAGAGCTCAGGTAACATTGTGATATTGGAAGCGAATATACATTATCCCATGATGTTTCTATGAGAAGTTGGCCAAACTAAAAATAAAATAATATGGTTGCATAAGTATGCACACCCTTAAACTAATACTTTGTTGAAGCACCTTTTGATTTTATTACAGCACTCAGTCTTTTTGGGTATGAGTCTATCAGTATGGCACATTTTGACTTGGCAAGATTTGCCCACTCTTCTTTGCAAAAACACTCCAAATCTGTCAGATTGCGAGGGCATCTCCTGTGCACAGCCCTCTTCAGATCACCCCACAGATTTTCAATCGGATTCAGGTCTGGGCTCTGGCTGGGCCATTCCAAAACTTTCATCTTCTTCTGGTGAAGCCATTGCTTTGTTGATTTGGATGTATGCTTTGGGTCGTTGTCATGCTGAAAGATGAAGTTCCTCTTCATGTTCAGCTTTCTAGCAGAAGCCTGAAGGTTTTGTGCCAATATTGACTGGTATTTGGAACTGTTCATAATTCCCTCTATCTTAACTAAGGCCCCAGTTCCAGCTGAAGAAAAACAGCCCCAAAGCATGATGCTGCCACCACCATGCTTCACTGTGGGTATGGTGTTCTTTTGGTGACGTGCAGTGTTGTTTTTGCGCCAAACATATCTTTTGGAATTATGGCCAAAAAGTTCAACCTTGGTTTCATCAGACCATAACACTTCCCACATGCTTTTGGGAGACTTCAGATGTGTTTTTGCAAAATGTAGCCTGGCTTGGATGTTTTTCTTTGTAAGAAAAGGCTTTCGTCTTACCACTCTACCCCATAGTTCAGACATATGAAGAATACGTGAGATTGTTGTCACATGTACCACACAGCCAGTACTTGCCAGATATTCCTGCAGCTCCTTTAATGTTGCTGTAGGCCTCTTGGTAGCCTCCCAGACCCGTTTTCTTCTTGTCTTTTCATCAAATTTGGAGGGAGCTACAGTTATTGGTAATGTCACTGTTGCGCCATATTTTCTCCACTTAATGATGACTGTCTTCACTGTGTTCCATGGTATATCTAATGCCTTGGAAATTCTTTTGTACCCTTCTCCTGACTGATACCTTTTAACAATGAGATCCCTCTGATGCTTTGGAAGCTCTCTGTGGACCATGGCTTTTGCTGTGGGATGCAACTAAGAAAATTTCAGGAAAGACCAACTAGAGCAGCTGAACTTTATTTGGGGTTAATCAGAGTCACTTTAAATGATGGCAGGTGTATGCTGACTCCTATTTAACACAATTTGGAATGTGATTGCTTAATTCTGAACACAGCTACAGCCCCAGTTATAAGAGGGTGTGCAGACTTATGCAACCACATTATTTTTTATTTTTCTTCCCTCTACCTAAAAGATTTCAGTTTGTTTTTCAATTGAGTTGTACAGTTTATAGGTCACATTAAAGGTGGAAAAAGTTCTGAAATGATTTATCTTTGTCTCATTTTTTTACAGCACAGAAACCTGAAATTTTAACAGGGGTGTGTAGACTTTTTATATCTACTGTATATCCCAGAGTACGTCCTGACATTGACCTCAGAAGTCAAACAGTTGACAACATGTTGATACTTGTCAGTTTGCTTTTTTTTGTTGTTGTGTTAAATAAGACTTTTTTTTGAATATTTCCTAAATGTAATAATACCACATAAACCCTCTTTATCTTCTGTTTGTGTTAATAGGGCTCCCTAAAGATAATCTAGACATGAGGTCAGTTAGAGAGGAACAGGAGGATGAGAGAGATGGAAATGAGTATCAGCAACAGGAAATACCATATGAGCCTGGTGCAGGTGGGTGATATGGGTAATATGATGTATAATACAGATCTACTTGCATCAGTCATATAATTATTATATACTAGTGGCTTGCTGTTAAAAAATGTCCACATATTGCAAGGCTCTACCCCCCTCTACTTTGCTGGCCTCGCGATGAGCGCCTTTGGCGCTCATTGAGTGCCTCTCCCCCCTCTACTTTACTGGCCCTCTCCCTCCCCTGTGTTTTACCTCCTCCCTCCTGTCTCTTTCCCCCTCTCCCTCCCTTGTGTCTCATTTCCCCCTCCTCTCCCTCCCTTGTGTCTCCTTTCTCCTCTCCTCTCCCTCACTTGTGTCTCCTTTACCCCCTCCTTTCCCTCCCTTGTCTCCTTTCCTCCAGCTCTCCCTCTGTTGTGTCTCCTTTCCAACATCCTATCCCTCCCATGTGTCTTCTTTCCACCTCATCTGCCTCCTTGTGTCTCCTTTCCCCCCTCCTCTGCCTCCCTTGTGTCTCCTATCCCCCTCCTCTCCCTCCCTTGAGTCTAATTTCCCCCCTCCTCTGCCTCCCTTTTGTCTCCTTTTGCCACCTATTCTTCCTCCATTGTGTCTCCTTTCCCCACTCCTCTCCCTCTTTTGCGTCCCCCTCCTCTTCTTTTGTGTCCCTCCTCCTCTCCTCTCATTTCCCTCTCCTCTGCCTACCTAGTGTCTACTTCCCTCTCTTCTCCCTCCCTTGTGTCTCATTTCCCCCTCCTCATCATCCCTTGTGTCTCCTTTCCCCCTCCTCTTCCTCCCTAGTGTCTCCTTTGCCCCCTTCTCTTCCTCCCTTGTGTCTCATTTGCCCCCTCCTCTCCATCACTTGTGTCTCATTTCTCCCCTCCTCTGCCTCCCTTTTGTCTCCTTTTCCCCCTCTTCTTCCTCCCATGTGTCCTACTTTCCTCTCCTCTGCCTCCTTTGGGTCTCATTTCACACTTCCTCTTCCTCACTTGTGTCTCATTTCCCCCTCCCTCCCTTGTGTCTCATTTCCCCCCTCCTCTGCCTACCTAGTGTCTCCTTCCCCCCTCCTCTCCCTCCCTTGTGTCTCATTTCCACCCTCCTCTGCCTCCCTTTTGATTCCTTTCCCCCCTCCTCTCCCCCCGTGTGTCTCATACCCCCCTCCTCTGCCTCACTCCTGTCTCCCACCCCCCTCCTCTGCCTCCCTTGTGTCTCCTTTCATCCCTCCTCTCCCTCCCTTGAGTCTCATTTCCCCCATCCTCTCCCTCCCTTGAGTCTCATTTCCATCTCTTCTGCCTCCCTTTTGTCTTTTTTTGCCACCTATTCTTCCTCCCTTGTGTCTCCTTTCCCCCCCCCTCTCCCTCTTTTGTGTCCCCCTCCTCTGCCTACCAGGTGTCTCCTTCCCCCTCTTCTCCCTCCCTTGTGTCTCATTTACTCCCTTTTTTGCCTCCCTTGTGTCTCCTTCCTCATTTTCCCTTGTGTCTCCTTCCCCCCCTCCTCTTCCTCCCTAGTGTCTCCTTTGCCCCTTCTCTCCCTCCCTTGTGTCTCATTTCCCCCCTCCTCTCCCTCCCTTTTGTCTCATTTCTACTCTCCTCTGCCTCCCTTTTGTCTCCTTTTCCCCCTCTTCTTCCTCCCGTGTATCTTACTTCCCTCTCCTCTGACTCCCTTGTGTCTAATTTCCCCCTCCTCTGCCTACCAAGTGTCTCTTTCCCCCTCTTCTTCCTCCCTTGTGTCTCATTTACTCCCTTCTCTGCCTCCCTTGTGTCTCCTTTCCCCCTCCTCTTCCTCCCTAGTGTCTCCTTTGCCCACTGCTCTCCCTCCCTTGTGTCTCATTTCCCCCTCCTCTCCCTCCCTTTTGTCTCATTTCTACTCTCCTCTGCCTCCCTTTTGTCTCTTTTTCCCCCTCTTCTTCCTCCCGCGTATCTTACTTCCCTCTACTCTGACTCCCTTGTGTCTAATTTCCCCCTCCCTCACTTGTGTCTCATTTCCTTCCTCCTTTGCCTACCTAGTGTCTCCTCCCCCCTCCTTTTCCTCCCTTGTGTCTCATTTCCCCCTTCGCTGCCTCCCCTGTGTCTCATTCCCCCCTCCTCTGCCACCCTTGTGTCTCCTTTCCCCCCTCGGCTGCCTCCCTTGTGTCTCTTTTCCTCCTCCTCCCCCTCCCTTGTGTCTCCTTTACTCCTCCTTTCCCTCCCTTGTGTCTCATTTCCCCCTCCTCTCCCTCCCTTGTGTCTCATTATTCCCCGCCTGTGCCTCCCCTGAGTCTCCTTTCCCCTCTCTTCTCCCTCCCTTGTATCTCCTTTGTCCCCTCCTCTGCCTCCCTTGTGTCTCATTTCCCCCTGCTCTGCCTACCTTTTGTCTCCTTTCCGCCTCCTCTGCCTCCCTTGTGTCCCTCTTCCTCTCCCTCTCTTTTGTCTCATTTCCCCTCTCCTCTCCCTCAATTGTGTCTCATTATCCCCCTCCTCTGCCTCCCTTGTATCTCCTTTGCCCCCTCCTCTCCATCCCTTGTATCTCATTTCTCCACTCCTCTTCCTCCCTAGTGTCTCCTTTGCCCCCTTCTCATCCTCCCTTGTGTCTCCTTCCCCCCCTCCTCTTCCTCCCTAGTGTCTCCTTTGTCCCTTCTCTCCCTCCCTTGTGTCTCATTTCCTCCCTCCTCTCCCTCCCTTTTGTCTCATTTCTACTCTCCTCTGCCTCCCTTTTGTCTCCTTTTCCCCCTCTTCTTCCTTCCGCGTATCTTACTTCCCTCTCCTCTGACTCCCTTGTGTCTAATTTCCCCCTTCCTCACCTGTGTCTCATTTCCTTCCTCCTTTGCCTACCTAGTGTCTCCTCCCCCTCCTTTTCCTCCCTTGTGTCTCATTTCCCCCTTCTCTGCCTCCCCTGTGTCTCATTCCCCCTCCTCTGCCTCCCTTGTATCTCCTTTGCCCCCTCCTCTGCCTCCCTTGTGTCTCATTTCCCCCCTCCTCTGCCTCCCTTGTGTCTCCTTTCCGCCCTCCTCTCCCTCCCTTGTGTCTCCTTTCCGCCTCCTCTGCCTCCCTTGTGTCCCTCCTCCTCTCCCTCCCTTGTGTCTCATTTCCCCCTCCTCTCCCTCCCTTGTGTCTCATTATCCCCCTCCTCTGCCTCCCTTGTAACTCCTTTGCCCCCTCCTCTTTGTCCCTTGTGTCTCATTTCTCCCCACCTCTGCCTCCCTTTTGTCTCCTTTTCCCCCCTCTTTTTCCTCCTGTGTGTCTTACTTTGCTCTCCTCTGCCTCCTTTGTGTCTCATTTCACCCTTCCTCTTCCTCACTTGTGTCTCATTTCCCCCTCCCTCCCTTGTGTCTCATTTCCTTCCTCCTCTGCCTACCTAGTGTCTCCTTCCACCCCTCCTCTCCCTCCCTTGTGTCTCACATCCCCCTCCTCTGCCTCACTCCTGTCTACTATCCCCCTCCTCTGCCTCCCTTGAGTCTCATTTCCCCCTCCTCTCCCTCCCTTGAGTCTCATTTCCCCCTCCTCTCCCTCCCTTGAGTCTCATTTCCCCCTCCTCTGCCTCTCTTTTGTCTCCTTTTGCCCCCTATTCTTCCTCCCTTGTGTCTCCTTTCCCCCCTCCTCTCCCTCTTTTGTGTCCCCCTCCTCTTCTTCTTTTGTGTCCCTCCTCCTCTCCCTTCCTTGTGTCTCATTTCCCCCTCCTCTTCCTACCAGGTGTCTCCTTCCCCCTCTTCTACCTCCCTTGTGTCTCATTTACTACCTTCTCTGCCTCCCTTGTGTCTAATTTCCCCCTCCCTCGCTTGTGTCTCATTTCCTTCCTCCTCTGCCTACATAGTGTCTTCTCCCCCCCTTCTCCCTCCATTATGTCTCATTTCCCCCTTCTCTGCCTCCCTTGTGTCTCATTTCCCCCTTCTCTGCCTCCCTTTTGTCTCATTCCCCCCTCCTCTGCCTCCCTTGTGTCTCCTTTCCCCCCTCGGCTTCCTCCCTTGTGTCTCCTTTCCTCCTCCTCTCCCTCCCTTGTGTCTCCTTTCTCCCCTCTTCTCCCTCCCTTGTATCTCCTTTGACCACTCCTCTGCCTCCCTTGTGTCTCATTTCCCCCTTCCTCTGCCTCCCTTGTGTCTCCTTTCCGCCCTCCTCTCCCTCCCTTGTGTCTCCTTTCCGCCTCCTCTGCCTCCCTTGTGTTCCTCCTCCTCTCCCTCCCTTGTGTCTCATTTCCCCCTCCTCTCCCTCCCTTGTGTCTCATTATCCCCCTCCTCTTTGTCCCTTGTGTCTCATTTCTCCCCTCCTCTGCCTCCCTTTTGTCTCCTTTCCCCCCTCTTTTTCCTCCTGTGTGTCTTACTTTCCTCTGCTCTGCCTCATTTGTGTCTCATTTCCCCCTCCCTCCCTTGTGTCTCATTTCCTTCCTCCTCTGCCTACCTAGTGTCTCCTTCCCCCCCTCCTCTCCCTCCCTTGTGTCTCATTATCCCCCTCCTCTGCCTCCCTTGTATCTCCTTTGCTCCCTCCTCTTTGTCACTTGTGTCTCATTTCTCCCCTCCTCTGCCTCCCTTTTGTCTCCTTTTCCCCCTTTTTTTCCTCCTGTGTTTCTTACTTTCCTCTCCTCTGCCTCCTTTGTGTCTCATTTCACTCTTCCTCTTCCTCATTTGTGTCTCATTTCCCCCTCCCTCCCTTGTGTCTCATTTCCTTCCTCCTCTGCCTACCTAGTGTCTCCTTTCCCCCTCCTCTCCCTCCCTTGTGTCTCATTATCCCCCTCCTCTGCCTCCCTTGTATCTCCTTTGCCCCCTCCTCTCCCTCCCTTGTGCCTCATTTCCCCCCTCCTCTGCCTCCCTTTTGATTCCTTTCCCCCTCCTCTCCCCCTGTGTGTCTCATATCCCCCTCCTCTGCCTCACTCCTGTCTCCTATCCCCCTCCTCTGCCTCCCTTGTGTCTCCTTTCACCCCTCCTCTCCCTCCCTTGAGTCTCATTTCTCCCTCCTCTCCCTCCCTTGAGTCTCATTTCCCCCTCCTCTGCCTCCCTTTTGTCTCATTTTGCCCCCTATTCTTCCTCCCTTGTGTCTCCTTTCCCCCCTCCTCTCCCTCTTTTGTGTCCCCCTCCTCTTTTTCTTTTGTGTCCCTCCTCCTCTCCCTTCCTTGTGTCTCATTTCCCCCTCCTCTTCCTATCAGGTGTCTCCTTCCCCCTCTTCTCCCTCCCTTGTGTCTCATTTACTCCCTTCTCTGCCTCCCTTGTGTCTCCTTTCCCCCTCCTCATCCTCCTTTGTGTCTCCTTTCCCCCCTCCTCTTCCTCCCTAGTGTCTCCTTTGCCCCTTCTCTCCCTCCCTTGTGTCTCATTTCCGCCCTCCTCTCCCTCCCGTGTGTCTCCTTTCCACCTCCTCTGCCTCCCTTGTGTCCCTCCTCCTCTCCCTCCCTTGTGTCTCATTTTCCCCCTCCTCTGCCTCCCTTGTATCTCCTTTGCCCCCTCCTCTCTGTCCCTTGTGTCTTATTTCTCCCCTCCTCTGCCTCCCTTTTGTCTCCTTTCCTCCCGTGTGTCTTACTTTCCTCTCCTCTGCCTCCTTTGTGTCTCATTTCACTCTTCCTCTTCTTTATTTGTGTCTCATTTTCCCCTCCCTCCCTTGTGTCTTATTTCTCCCCTCCTCAGCCTCCATGTTGTCTCCTTTTCCCCCTCTTCTTCCTCCCGTGTATCTTACTTCCCTCTCCTCTGCCTCCTTTGTGTCTCATTTCACCCATCCTCTGCCTCACTTGTGTCTCATTTCACCCATCCTCTGCCTCACTTGTGTCTCATTTCCCCCTTCTCTACCTCCCTTGTGTCTCATTCCCCCCTCTTCTCCCTCCCTTGTGTCTCATTTCCCCCCTCCTCTCCCTCCCTTGTGTCTCATTATTCCCCGTCTCTGCCTCCCTTGAATCTCCTTTCCCCCCTCTTCTCCCTCCCTTTTATCTCCTTTGCCCCCTCCTCTGCCTCCCTTGTGTCTCTTTTCCCCCCTCCTCTGCCTCCCTTGTGTCTCCTTTCTGCCCTCCTCTGCCTCCCTTGTGTCCCTCCTCCTCTCCCTCCCTTGTGTCACATTTCCCCCCTCCTCTCCCTCCCTTGTGTCTCCTTTCCCCCCTCCTCTCCCTCCCTTGTGTCTCCTTTCCGCCCTCCTCTCCCTCCCTTGTGTCTCCTTTCCGCCTCCTCTTCCTCCCTTGTGTCCCCCCTCCTCTCCCTCCCTTGTGTCACATTATCCCCCTCCTCTGCCTCCCTTGTATCTCCTTTGCCCCCTCCTCTGCCTCCCTTGTATCTCCTTTGCCCCCTCCTCTGCCTCCCTTCTGTCTCCTTTCCCCTTGTGTCTTCTGTCCCCCTCACCCTTCCGTTGTGCCTTAACTCGCATGCGCGTCTCCTGTAGTTCTGCCGTCTCGGTCTCTCTCTCATCTCTGTATTTCTCCCTGTCACTCTCTACCCTCTCAGTGATACTCACATCTTCGCGCTCATCCTGCCATCTCGGTCTCTCTCTCTCTGTATGTGTCTCTCTCCCCTCTCTGTGTTTCTCTATCTCTATTCTCCTCAAAGTACTGCTCCATCCCTTGTGCTTACAAACGCCCCGACCCCTCACCCTGCATGGCACTCTGGGATTGTAGTCCTAGGAGCGCCTCTTCGCTCAAACATTGGCCTCAAGCTCACTACAACGCCCAGAGTGCATAGGTGTGTGCAAAGTCCTACGGCCCTCGCCATGAGCGCCTGCGGAACTCTTTGCAGCCTAAGTCGTGCGGGCCTCGCGATGAGCACCTATTGCGCTCATGCACAAGCGCGCAAAATTTAAAATTGCAAGACCAACATCGCAATGACGGCAACTATATATGTGATTGAACTATGTCCACAGGTGAGGCCAATACTGAAATTGTGCAAAACATTGAACAGATACAAGAGCTGAGTGTGGGGAGTCAACAGGAAGCCCAGGAGATGGACATCCAGGGAAATACCATCATGTGTGAGTGTACATGTATGACATGTCTGAGGGAAGCATGATACACGGTAGAATTTCTATGACTAACCCTACACACTACATTAAATGGCTATTAGGAATATTTAATATTTACAATCACTGTTCATTCGCCATATCGGAAAATAAACTTTTAGAAAAACTTTTATCAAGTGAACTAAAGTACCCGTGTTTGCTTATTACTATACACAAGTCCTTCTTCATGACTATGTACAGGCAGAATCTCAGAAAAAGACACAGATGACGCCCCATGGTACGCTGCTTATTCAGCCCACAAAGTACATTGATATCATCCCTAACCAGGTCACCAGTCCTAAAGCATTCAGTTATATGAAGCCGGCCCTCCTACATTCATACCTTAATAATTCATAAAATGTAATCCTTGTGAGCTGGAGTAAGGATTTCCTTCTTTTACTTTCTTCATCCACACTGTCCTACCCCCTGGATATTTGGACTTCTTTGTCATTAGTGTCTATGGACTGAGATGTTATTACTCTACTGAACATTGTAAGGTGTGGCCCATCGGCCTTTTGTATGTACCATGAGGGCCCAGAACCCATACTGCTAGGTTATGATGTCCTTCTAGGCTCTAATTGTGGTTATTTGTGAGTGTGAAATGTGTTTCGGTACCAAAATTATTCTATGGGCCTTATAAAAATATTTGGGGTTAGATATGCAGTGTATTCCCTTTCTGGCCGCTGGACTAGGCACCAGCTGGAATTGAACTCTCGGTTACAGCTATTGGTGGCTCCATAGACTTCAATGGGGGACTTGTGGGCATGAATTAAGATATCAAATATAGCAACAATATTGAAAATAGCAATTGAAACACTTGTTACAAACAGAGGTTAAGTGGTGTCATGTGCTTGTAACTGATACCCCTTTGATCCGTTATTGCCCCATAAATCAATGTATATTAGTAGGACACATACATATTACATGTATATTGGTAGGGCACATGCATCTTACATGTATATTGGTAGGACACATACATCTTACATGTATATTGGTAGGACACATACATCTAACATATGTATTGGTAGGACACATGCATCTTACATGTATATTGGTAGGACACATGCATCTTACATGTATATTGGTAGGACACATACATCTTACATGTATATTGGTAGGACACATGCATCTTACATGTATATTTGTAGGACACACGCATTTTACATGTACAGACATTTTATTTCCAGCTGTTGAATTTCAGTGGTATCTTTTTATTTTGAATTTACAAAACTCCATATGATATGTATAAAAATAACATAGGTCTTTGTTTCTAGGGTTCCCTGGTGAAAATGTATCTACTGTATCTATTAGTGAGACAGGTGAGGATGAGACAGAGGAAATAGATATTCATCAGGTGACGGCGCATCCAGACCGCCGCGCAGGTAAGTGGGAAACTTGGGAAAAATATGATGGCTGTGTTGGGGACACATGAAAAGTGCTCACTTATTAGTTGTTAAAGTCTAATTTCTATTTTTAAACACACTGTTTTAATAATCTCAGTTTTAGTAAATTCATACAATCATGTAATACCAATTTGTGGTCAGCTTTTTACAGTGTCTATAATGTCTTTATATCCCATAGATCCCGGGTATTATAAAGTGCCACATACTGTGGGTGTCAATACCGTATTTATCGGCATATAACACGCACCTCATTTTAAGAAGGAAATTTCAGGGGGGAATTTTTTTTTTCAAATAAAGAACTTTGAAGCAACATCCTCAACCTCATCCTCCCTCCTCATCCTCCTTCTTCAACCCCCCTCCTCAACCTCAACCCCCCTCCTCATCCTCAACCCCCCTCCTCATCCTCAACCCCCCTCCTCATCCTCATACCCCCTCCTCAGCCTCAACCTCCCTCATCATCCTCAACCCCCCTCCTCATCCTCAACCCCCCTCTTCATCCTCAACCTGCCTCCTTATCCTCAACCCCCTCCTCAACCTCCCTCCTCAACCTCCCACCTCAGCCCCCCATCCTCAACCCCCCTCCTCAACCTCCCTCCTCATCATCAACCCCCCTCCTCATCATCAACCCCCCTCCTCATCCTCAACCTCCCTCCTCATCCTCAACCTCCCTCCTCATCCTCAACCCCCTCCTCAACCTCCCTCCTCATACTCAACCCCCTCCTCAACCTCCCTCCTCATCCTCCCTCCTCATCCTCCCTCCTCAAACCCCCTCCTCAACCCCCCCATCCTCATACCCCCTCAACCCCCTCATCCTCCTTCCTCAACCCCCCTATTCTCAACCCCCTTCTCAACCTCCCTCCTCAAACCCCCTCCTCAACCCCCCATCCTCAAACCCCCTCAACCCCCCCATTCTCATCCTCCTTCCTCAACCCCCCTATCCTCAACCCCCTCCTCCACATTCTAACCCCCCCTCCTCATTCTAAACCCTCCCCCTCCTCAACCTAAACCCCCCTAAATACCTCCCCCTCACTTACCTGCTTCTGCTCCGGCCTCCGCTCCGCTCCTTGACCCGGCACGCATGTGACGTCACATGCGCACTACGTCATTAGCATATTCCGGGTGCCGGGGGGTTTAGAATGAGGAGGGGGGTTGAGGATGAGGAGGGGGGAGGGAATATCGCTGTATAACATATCATTTGCTCCCTATTTTCAGGGAGAAAAAGTTTGTGTTATACGCCGATAAATATGGTAGATGGACCATTGTATGCATTTGGTTCCAATTAATAGTTTATTTTTCAAATACAAAAGTAATATAAAATAATGTAAAGGGAAAAACGTATCAAACTAAAATAATATAATTATAATAGAACAATACTGACAGACGCGTTTCACTGTTTCTATTTTACATCTTTATCAATGATGAAATAACCTCGAAATTTCAACATATAATAGACCCATTTATTCATTCATCTAAACATGTTAGACTTAAGGAATCAATTATATCGAGAAGCTTTGTTAAAGGGGGCATAGCTTACCCTTTTTTGCAAGTACAGTATATCATGATACAAATATGGTGGCCAATGCATTAAAATGGGTTTCCCATAAATAAAATGGTTAAATGATAAAAGCAGAAGACGATACAACAATATACAATTGGATAGTAGGGTAATACCCCTCAGTATAAGTATATATACATATAAATACAATGTGGTATTGGGGTGTCCATTCGTACTAATAGTGACTAAAAACATTTGTGTTTAGCCTAATTACTGAAGCATCCACTAGATTCAATATAGATATGAATTTCTGCATGTGTATATACATGGGCGCACACTGTCATCACATGTGGAATGTGCGCTCTGTACTTTAGTCTGACAATAGTATTTATTGATTTGATCCCTTTAGGACAGTATAATATTTTGGGTTCCTATCCCCCACAAACCTGGAATACTTACTTGTTTTATTGACGAGGTATCTCTTCCTATTTGTTTATTATTATTCATTCTTTTTTTTTAATCATTATTTATTATTTTTTATATCTATTCTATTTTTTATATATGTATCATAATTGGATACACTCTGATTATTATTATTAATATTATCATCATATTTTTCACCTTAAACTCTGCTCCCAATAGTGAATAAATGTTTTGGAGATTTCACTGTCACATCTGGGTATTTCACAATTTTATATTTTACTGGGTATTTTACTATCCATTAGTGGGATTTCTGGGAGATAGTCTGGGTTTACTGGCTACCAACCATTTTATAGGACAGTGTAGGGCACCCTATGGGGTTTTCTATTATCTTAATGTTAACATACAAATTAATGGAGACTTTTATTTTCTTTGTATAAATGTTATATTTTTATAGTATGAATAATAAGTGTTCTCTAGTGGGTGGGGTACAGAGTGAACCAGTTCTTAAAGACATAATATGAGACATCGCCTCTTACAGCGCCATGTTATTTGGGGTATTTCATATGTATATTTATTATCTTTCAGTTCTGTCTTTACCAACATATGAATTAATGAGCAGGCAGATGGAAGAAGAATCCCAGACACCATCCTCTTCACAAGACACTAAAGTAGATGATCAGAGTGTTCAAGAACAAAGCTCTGAAATAATCCCAAGGAAGGAATCAGCATTTTGTCACAAAGTAAATACTGATGTTTATTCCGAGTCCTATCAGGATAAACAAGAAACTTGTGCTCAAAGTAAGAACGTTATCTGTAGAACCAGGAGAGCTAGAAAGGACACCTCAAACTGTACAAAGCTTCACACCAGAATAGAAGATGAAAAAGCATCATATGGAAGACGGAAGTCACATCTGGCCAGACATCGAAGTGCTCATACAGATCAGAAGCCATTTGTTTGCCAGCAATGTGGGAAAGATTTCTCACTAATGCCAGGCCATGATAAAACTCATACAGATAAGAAGCCACATGTGTGCCAAGAATGTGATTTAGTAGTCACTGCAGAGTCTGATGTGATTGCACAGAGCGTAGCTCATACTAGGCAAAAGTCACATACTGGTCCTGACTGTGGTAAAGACTTCTGTAGACGTTCACAACTAATTGAACACCATTTAACTCATACAGGGGACAAGCCATTTGTTTGCCAAGAGTGTGGGAAAGGTTTCTCTCGAAAGACAAATTTAGCTGTACACAATAGAACTCATACAGGAGAGAAGCCATTTGTTTGTAATGAGTGTGGCAAAGGTTTCTCACACAAGCACAGTCTGTTAGAACATAAGATGATTCATACAGACGAGAAGCCATATGTTTGCCAAGAGTTGTGGGAAAGGTTTCTCTCGAAAGACAAATTTAGCTGTACACAATAGAACTCATACAGGAGAGAAGCCATTTGTTTGTAATCAGTGTGGCAAAGGTTTCTCAAAGAAGCAAGTTCTTTTAGGACATAAAATTACTCATACAGGAGAGAAGCCATATGTGTGCCAAGAGTGTGGGAAAGGTTTCTCTCGAAAGACAAATTTATCTGTACACAGTAGAACTCATACAAGAGAGAAGCCATTTGTTTGTAATGAGTGTGGCAAAGGTTTCTCACAGAAGAAAGGTCTGTTAGAACATAAGATGAATCATACAGGAGAGAAGCCATATGTTTGCCAAGAGTGTGGGAAAGGTTTCTCTCGAAATACAACTTTAGCTGCACACAATAGAACTCATACAGGAGAGAAACCATATACTTGTTCTCAGTGTGGCAAAGCATTCTCTGAAAAGTTTGCAATGCTTAAACACCAAAGAGTTCATACAGGAGAGAAGCCAAATATGTGACAGAAATGTGAGAAAAGCTTCTTGCACAGATCAAGTCTTGTAACACACAATAGGATTCATATAGCAGAGAAGCGATTTTTTTTGTGTGCCAGGAATGTGGAAATGGCTTCTCTTCCAGGTCATATTTTATTAAGCATTAAAGAATGCATACATAAGAAAAGTAATAATTAAGGTATACAACACAGATCTTATATAGTAGGAGCCATGTGTGTCTTTAAGAATATACAATATTGCCTTTGAGAATATACTGTATAGTCATAATCAGCTATTTCAAATTGTGTTTTTTATAATAAAGAATTACTTTACAATCTTATAATAAAGTAACAGATTTGATATCCTGCCCAGACGTGTTTAATTGCAGAAAGTGTTTGGAAAGTTTGGGTACATAGTATATATGTGAGTTATTACCACGTAGCTCTCACAGTAAGCCTAGAACATATTAAATGTATTTACATATATACATCTTGCCTAGTTTGTATTTTTGTTCTTCGTGTTTGATGAGCCATTAGAAATTTCCTCCTTTTTTTTGTTTTGTATCATGGGGAAATTGTAATTATGAACATTGTAATATGATTGGCTTTCCATCTTTTTTATTTTCGCCAATCAGATTGCATAATTGATCAGTTTAATGAGCAGTCGTAGAAGTAGCATATAAAGAACAGTAATCAGTAAAAGGCAAATTCAACTACTTTTTTAAATATCTTACGTTTTTTTTTTGTTTGTTTTTACAAAACAAAAACACAATACTTTAAAGAAAAACAATAATTTTGTAATGTTTAAGGTCCAAAATGTAAATGCATATAATATTTGGACTCCAGTTACCCTTTGTTAAATTGTTTAAATATTTATTTTCTTACACTTAGTTTACTCACAGACAATGAAATGTAATTACTGATAACCTCTAACAAAGTAGTTTAAGGTATTTATGGCTGACACTGGGTGTGATGCTGAAGATATTTCTCAATATTTTTGGATCCATCATACACCCACCATGACTAAAGGACCACTGTGGTCTGTTTTCTTTTATATACTTTGATAATATTTATTTTAAGAGCAGAAGAAAAAAACATTTTGATTTGTAACTTTTCCTACACAAGTGTATTTTTGCTGCACGATTATGTTATAATAATAATAATAATAATAATAATATAATAAACTAGTTGAAATTGTTATACCCCTTTGATTGGAAGGCCAAAGCTTTTAAACATTTAGGGATTATCTTTCTTAATGAACTGGTGAAAATGGTTGAAAGCAATTACAAAACTTTATATTTGAAAATCCAGAATTTTATATTGCATTGAAAAAAAGTAAAATCTCCGTTTGCTGGCAGGATTGTCATTATTAAAATGTCACTTCTGCCAAGATTCAACTATATATTACGCTGTATACCAGTAAGAATTCCTAATCATTGGTTGATAAAATCTCAACATATAATAGACCCATTTATTCATTCATCTAAACATGTTAGACTTAAGGAATCAATTATATCGAGAAGCTTTGTTAAAGGGGGCATAGCTTACCCTTTTTTGCAAGTACAGTATATCATGATACAAATATGGTGGCCAATGCATTAAAATGGGTTTAACTAATGAATAAGTATCCTTTGCTTCAGAATGAGAAAGCAATGGTCCCTGGCAACGATTTAACAGCTTTAATGTTTTTAGATGACATATCTCCTAAAGAATTCGGTGATGGATCATATATTATAAAAGAGAATATAATTTAAAATGTAAACTCTCACTTTCTTCCTAAACCTTGCTAATCCATTTCTGCCTCATCCATTCCCTTAGAGTGTAAGTAGCGAGTTTCCATTCTTGTAGGGTGCTTTGAAAGTATTTTCACAAAACTCGCAGCTCAAAACAGCCCCCCCCCCTTTTTCTGCAATCACATATATAGTTGTGAGAATGCGAGTTGTTGCTAATGCTTGCGGGCTCGCGTAGCACAAAGCGAGGGGATGAGGGCCTCAGTTGCTGGCATAGAGAGCTGAAGGCACTCCATGCCAGCATATGCGACCCTCGCAAACTTCACGTCGCAACGCAAACAACACGACACACCAATTACGACACTCGCTAAAGTTTACGAGCAACGCAAACAACATACGACACACGTTAACACACATTACGGCCTCGCAACACTCGGACGCAACTCGCGAACATTACAAAATTCAAAACACAATACATACACACAGCACATACATAAAAACCTTACCTACAGCAAGAGGGAGCATCCACGACTTCAAAAATGCAACTTACACCTTCATTTCACTCAAAATAAAAGCGTTTAGACACTAAAAAATGTGCTAAGCGACAGAAAAAATGGCCGCCGAACAAAACGAAAACGAGGCTACACACGCAAACACCATACGAGACACGTTACCACACATTACGACCTCGCAAACATCGGACGCAACACGCCGACAAACAAACATTTAAAACACAATAAATACACACAACACACACATAAAAAGCTTACCTACAGCAAGAGGAACCATCCAGCACCTCAAAAAACCAAGTTACACCTTCATTTACATAAAAATTAAACACTTTAGACACTAATAAAATCGCTAAGCGAGAGAAAAAATGGCCGAGGAACAAAACGAAAACGAGGCTTCAGCACTCTCAACACGTAAAACACCACAACACACTCGCAAAACAACACACGAAACTCGAAAAACACCACGAAGAACCGACTGATAATCCGCAAAGACGCATAACACAGATAACCCGCCATTTTACGCCAATGCGGAAGTACACCACTACGCTAACGGTTTGGGCTCGCGCACGCACAGTATTACACTGCACACGTTCACCACGCTTACACAGCAGCTCCACACCACTAATGCTGCAGCAACATCAAAACACATTGACAGCTCTTCAACACAATGCTTCAAAATAGGTAAAGTATATTCATTTATTAATGTATTATATATTTGATTATTACACACCAACCAGCATTAGATATTCATTTATTAATGTATTATATCTTTCATTATTATACACCAAACAGCATTAGCTACCTTACAATTTCATTGCCGTCATTTTTTGACGGGCAATTTGCTAGTTGTTAATATTGTATATTGTATACTTCCTTGTTCTTATCCCCTGTACAGCGCTACGGAATATGTTGGCGCGTTACAAATAAAAGTAATAATAATAATAATAATCCCACTCTGTTTATATGACATAATATTGGCCCGATCAGATTAAGCTTTGCTGACGGAGCTAATGTAGGTCCAATCAGATCCTGCCCTACAGACTGAGCTAATTTAGGCCCAATGATACCCTGCCCTACTTACTGAGTTAAGATTATGTCCTGCTTACTGAAGCAATCTAGATACAATGGGATCCTGTCCTGCTTACTGAACCAACGTAGATCGAGTGAGAACTTATCCTGTTTACTGGGTCAGTATAGCCAGTTAAAGAAAAAGTTCACTCCTTAAAATTAGCTAGTGATCCCGAAGTGGTACAAAATATAGCTTTAGAATAATCAGTTAAAAATTAACTTTTATTCAAATGCACTACTACTTTTTCTTTTTTTGTAAGATTTTTTTTGTTTGTTTTTATATATAAAAAAAGACTATTAAAACATATTTACAAGACATGCTGTGAAGGAGTGCTGAGGACCTTTAATCTCGATATGGAGAGAGCGGTAGTAGTACTCACCACCTATCTATGGATCCATAATTAGCATACAAGAGTGTATTCTTACATAGAGTAATGTGCACACATCTACTGAAACAATAACAGGAATGTCTTCCTATATCCAGATCCAATTCCTTGTCATATGAAAGTTTAGAGCAGAAGCTCAAATCTAATCATAAACCCACTAATACACGTGATTTCCTACAAGTTATTCCTCACTACCATATAAAGAATCATGTACTCACAGCAGATACTATCTGCAATATTTGTCCAGATAGCAGATTATTAGTTTAAGCCCAGGAATGTATTTGTTTGTTTCAATGCTTGATTGCAAAAAGGATATCAAGTGATATTGTATAGTTATCATACAGATATTTTATATAAAAAAAAGAGATTATCTCTAATGAAAAATGGTTTCTCCCTTATACATGATCTAATAACCAAATATTACATTTAGGTTAAACTTTCCGACCCTTTAGGCACACAGATAGTGTGTGGTATGTTATACAAAGTACCACAAAGAAGGTAACAGAGGACTATGTTTACAGAAAAACTATGATATTGTTGTTTTCATTTAAAACTTTTCTAATTCCCAAACTTATGTTCTGTAAGATCCAGAATGTAATGTCTGCTTTGGAGTCATGATAATGATGAGCCACCGTTGGTAGAGTCTTACCCTTGTCTAAATCTTTTTGGGCTTTTCTGATGTTACCTAAATGTTCCCCCGTCTGCTTCTTATCTCTCGACTCATCATGCCAATGTATCAAAGTCTACACGGGCATTCCAGGCAGTAGATGACTCAACTTGCGCTACAAATCCTTGTGCTCTATGTACCTTGCCAGTTCTGTCAGCCACTTGTTCACTTCTAGTTATGTGGTTGCAAAATTTGCAGTGACCACATTTGAAAGTCCCTGAAGGAAAAGTATTATTTTTTTCTCCTTCTAGAAAAATGGCCGCTCACAATCATATCTATAATTGTATGTGATCTACGCAAGCTAACACTAATGTATTCCCCAATGCAGGACCTCAGCTGAGAATCAGATCTCACAACGTATTTAGAATGTAAGTGATCTCATGCCATTGTTAGTAAAAGTTCCAACAAATCTGACTTCTCTGTCAGTTCAAATCCGAGTTTTGGGTGGCAAAAGTTGCTCTCTATCTGTGTGCAGGGCCCGGTGATAAGCCTTTCTAATGGAGGTCTGACTGCTGCCCCTACTTCTCAGTCTCTGTCTAAGTTCACTCAATTGCTGTTTAAAGGTAATGATATCTGAGCAGTTTCATCTTATCACAAAGAACTCACCCACAGGAATGTCTTTTTTAGTCATTGGGTGGTGTGAGCTGTAGTGGTGTAATGCACTGTTTGTGGCCATTGGCTTGCGGAGCAAAACTGTTTGTATTTCCCCATTGACACCCTTCTAAATTCTGTATGGAGCCCCATGAGTGACTGGGTTAATTAGGGGCTCATGGGGTTCTGTATAGAGCCCCATGAATTATAGGGTTAATCAATGAGTGATGGAGTTGATTTTAGGTACCTAAGGGGGTTCTTATAGTACCCCCTTGGCCCGGGTTAATATTTTTTCTAGCGCAAATCCTTTCAGGACCTTTACTGTCCTATTAGGACCCGCGAGGTGGGAAATTAAAAAATGTGAAATGCAGCAGGTGTCACGATCGATGCCAATCGGGGACCTGCGCTGCAAGGGGTTAATGTTGGGACAATTCGCGGGTCCTGATGGAGACCTCCAGCATAGAGGGGGTTTAATGTTAGGTGCCACGGGGGTACTTAACGTGGGATTTGCTAATTGTGTGCCGCAGGCCCTTTAAGGACCTGCGGCAGAAAATCTGAATATTTTAAATTCAGATGGTGTCACAACTGATGCCGATAGGGGACCCCAGCTACAAGGGGTTAATGTTATTCCTGCACAGATCCCACAGAACTACACACCAGTACCACTTATAAGGTATATTGAAGGCACTTGAAGGAGCAAAATTTACTTCTGCCATCTGTAGTAATAATATTTTGCATTCAACTGTTATTATTTTTGGGGACATTGTTACTTTCTTGCCTTATTTCATACTATAGTTTGTATCTGTAACCCTCCCCCATCCTCCTTTTGTTCAAATCTTCGCTTAACCCCTCCCTATCACACTCCTAACTTCCTGTATACTAAAAGTGTTTCCTCTGTCGGCAGACATTATTCCTGCACAGATCCCACAGAACTACACACCAGTCCCACTTCTAAGACATTATTCCTGCATAGACCCAACAGAACTACACACCAGTCCCACTTCTAAGGTATATTGAAGACACTTGAAGGAGCTACATTTACTTCTGCCATCTGTACTTTTAGTAATAATATTTTGCATTCAACTGTTATTATTTTTGGGGACATTGTTACTTTCTTGCCTTATTTCATACTATAGTTTGTATCTGTAACCCTCCCCCATCCTCCTTTTGTTCAAATCTTCCATTAACCCCTCCCTATCACACTCTAATAACTTCCTGTATACTAAAAGTGTTTCCTCTCTCGGCAGACATTATTCCTGCACAGATCCCACAGAACTACACACCAGTCCCCTCCCACCCTACCCCTCTCCCACCCACCCCTATTTGCTCTAAATTTATTGAATCACACACATTTCTTTCAGCTGATCAATTAGGAACACCTGCTAACTATTCCTAATTTAACCATTACACAATGGTCCCTCATGCCTTCTTCTTCTTAACCTGCTGTCTTTTCCTCAGGCTCTTCCTCTCAACTTATCCATATCATGTCTCCAGCATAACCATCTCACCTTCCATGCTCTCATCTCCTCTTTTAGGCTGCAATGATATACACTCCTTCCTCCACCCACTATCTCCTCCCCCGTCTGAAACTCATAAGCAGAAACACGTCTGTGAGTCCCATTTGCATCTCCCTATCTTCTCTCTCCTTCTGGCTTCTGGAGACACATTTCCTAATCAAGGGCCTGGCCTGACATTTCCACTAGCAGTTATATTATCTGACCACTAGGGACAGATAACATATTACACACCTGAGCCATTCACCTCACAATGTCACATACCTTCCTACCTAATTAAACTTTCACTTTATTCCTCACCCTTGCTATCCTCTATTTGTTCCTCCCCAAGTTACTGCCTCTTCCATCCCCTTTAGATTGTAAGCAGCGAGTTTTCAATCTTGTAGGGTGCTTTGGAAAAAGGCACTTCCTGCAAAGATTCTAAGCTCAAAACAGGGCCCTCCATTTTTCTGCAGTTTGTTAACATTGTATTCTTCCTTGTCCTTATCCCCTATACAGCGCTACGGAATATGTTGGCGCGATACAAATAAAGACTAATAATAATAATAAGCCTAGATGCTCCCATCCAGACTTTGCTATGCCCGGGTTCTGCCAACAGTCTTCTATGCCAGGGTAATCAATACAGTCCAAGGGTGCCATTATCACCCCACCCAACAAAAACCAGGGCCATTGCACTCTTCTACCTCACTGCATGGGTAAAACTCTCCCCTGGGGCGCCCAGAAAAATAAAAAAAGCAAAGCAATCTTCTCCCAAACCAGTTCCTCCAGCCATTTTGATAGCTTATCTCTCTGTTGGAGTCCCAGGAATGCCATCCACTGATCCATAAGTGCTGTTGCCAGGTGCTCCTCCATGACAACGTGATGTGTTCTCCGCTCCATCATCCTTGTGATGTGGCTCCTTTTCTCCTGAATCACATGTGCTCTGCAGTCAATCAGGGAGCTGGTCTGTTATCGCTGAACAAATCGCCTGACGGTCTCTGCATCTCCTCCAAGCCGCTGAAAGTACTTGGTTTCCATCTTGGATAATGTTCCATACGTCATCCTGGCTGCTAGTAAATATGCGTGAGATCTCCCACCACTGCCACCAGCTGTTATGACTGCAGATTTGGGAGACCGCGCTCAACCCCAATTCTCCTTCCAGGTTATGACTTTTGATATTCAGTTCTCAGCACCCAGAAAAAACACCTTCTTAGGAGAACTCAGGACATCGGAAGTTGCTAACTCACTCCAGAATAAAGACACAGGCAGACATTCCTTTGGTTTTAGTATGTTCCAGTCAGACTCAGACAACACCATTAGTTAGTGTCCAAATCAGACTGACCACATCTTTAATGTTACACAGAAAGGTCTCACCCACACCCCTTCTGTTAGAGGAAGTCATCAGCCACAACCCCTCTTTCATCGCCAGATACGCCAGAACCTAGAGGTTATCTGTTTAGGTCACTAATATCCAAAGCCTGTAGGGGGCTTAAGGTTTAGAATCTAGGGTTAGACTTTAGGCTTAGGCTTTTTAGTTAATCTTTATAGTTAGGGTTAGAGTTCAGCGTTAGGGGATAGGATTTGGCTTTAGGGTTAGGGTTACTATTATATCACTGTATAATACAGGCTTCCCCCCTCCTCACTATCATATCACAGTATAGTACAGGCTTCCTCCCTCCTCATTATCATATCGCTGTATAACAATGGCTTCCCCCTCCTCACTATCATATCACTGTATAACACAGGCTCCCCCCTCCTCGCTATCATATCACTGTATAACACAGGCTTTCCCTATCCTTCCTTCCCTCTAATTTTAATCACTACTTGATACTTTACCAATGGATAATAGTGTGAGAGAAGGTGGGATATGGGAGGGAAAATAGGGCAAAGGGAAGAGGAATTAGTGAAGAGCAAAATCAGGAGCTTAGAGTTGAGATAAAAAATGAGATGGGAAAAGTGAAGACTGGGACAAACAGAATAAAGAAGAGCTGACCTGAGATGGAAAGATATGAATCAACTGAATATATTACAAGGGTATAAAATACATGCAAAAGTCAGCTGTTGTGGTGCAAAAAGACATGGCTTCCCCCTTTACTCAAAAGGTATTAAACATGCTATGTTTGCAGCCCCTGCTTCTGAGCAATTTTAGCCCTTGACAAAGCCAGTATATGGGGGGACGGGAGTGTAATACCCGTCAGGTTGCTTAATGTTATGACTACCATCTTATCTATATAGTGATTTAGCAATATATAGTTTGCCCAATTGGGCTTTACTGAGGGGTATAATTTGTATTTACCCTTATATACATGATTAGTTATTCCAAGGCCCTAATGGGGGTATAGTAAGGCTATAACTGCCACCATCCATTGGTACTCTTGGACTAGACACATGGCCTTTTTGGCTTTGCCTAGCCCTTTATGAGCCTATTACAGGGATCTCAGCCAACTTGTGGGGGACACCATAGCCCTTCAGATAGGAGGTCCCTGAAATGGCACATAGGGCGTTACTATATGTCTCCTGTCTTATGCATTGATGCAGTTATAGACATCCATATTACTGATGTTATATATATAGCTTCCTAGTGATGGTCTAAATTGTTGCTGTGGCATAGTAAAGTAAGTGGTTACTGTATAGTGGTAATTCTTACCCGGGGTATTAAGTCAGTCCAGCTGAGACTAGGATTTTGTGGCTTATTTTGTAGCTGTTATTTTAATAATTGTAAATAGAGTTCCAATTTTTATTCGATTTAGTATCCTGATATTGTCGTGCGCTTTAACGTCAGTAAGACTAAATATACTTGTTTATTATAGTGCAAAAAGACATGCCTGAAAAAGTACTAGCCATTGGTAATTACAATATTGTGTGTTCCTTTGTGTAAATACTCTTTCTGCAGCTGAGTGGCTGCCCATTGCATCCTCCAGGGTTGTTAAAAAGGAGTCAAAAGCCTTCCTTGGTCAAAGCTTTCCTGGGAGAGACATACTACTCCATAGTGCTAGGGTCCACTGTTATGGCATGATAACGTTTAATTTTAGTATTTTGTGTGTCCCCTATTCATATAACCTGGGAGTGATTTATCCCCCATACCCCCAGATCCCACACCCATGCTTATATGTCAGAATTACATCCAACCTATGTTTTTGGTTATCTATTGAATATGCTATAACAACTTTATTTACAATACACAGTTTTTGATACATATTACAATATGTTGGTCTGCAGTGTGTCTTTAACAATATAGTGTAAATGTGTTTTGTGTTAAGATCATATAAATTTATCTCATTCCTTATTATCTGCTGCCATCCTGAGGCCACTTGTGGTATAATATGTCATGTTTACCATGCTCTTTTAAGTCATTAGGACTTGGTAAGATCTTCTCTGTTGTTACACAAGTAGGAGACAAAAAGACCAGTCTAAGGACTGATCAAAAAATGTTTTTAAACAGATACAGTGCACGTAACACTGCAACTAAGGTCCAGATCAATATTAGCCTTTTTTCCAATGCTACATGGATAGGCAACAATTATCAATTTTACCAAGTTATGATGGACTGTCAAATTTAAATATTTCTTCAAGATTCTCTCAAAATTGGTTTAAATGTTGCTATATGTAATTAACTTATCAATTAACTAATCTTTAAGGAACCCCATGGTACTTAGGGTTAATAGCTAATGCCATTGGGTTTCTTTAAGGACTCATGGTATAGGGTTAAGTTTTAGATGTTATGGAGGTAAGGTGTAGATAGATAAATAATCAGATTGCAAAGATTTAAATCTGGGACCCATGTGGTGGTAGGAAGAGTGTTATAAATGTCTTTGAGGATCCCCATGGTATAAGGATTAACTTTAGATCCCATAGAGATCCATAAATACCTCCATGGTCATAGCTTAGTATATCATGGGGTTTATTATGAACCCCATGGTATAGAGATTTATATTAGGTACTCTGGGGGTCCACAGAGACCTCATGGTTAATCTTTAGATTACATATGAAGTCCATAGGGATCCCCATGGTAGTTAATAATTGGTGCCATGTGGGCCATAGGGACTCCCTGGTTATACTTTAGTTCAGGGGATACCCAAGCTCATAGGGGTTTGAATGTATTAAGGGGAATCCTGGGTGATATCCAGTTCATTGGGGTTAGCAGGTATTAAGTGGAAATTCTGAGGGATACCTGGGCTCATAGAAGGTAGTATTATTAACCCCTTAGTTGTATCAGAATTGAGAAAATCTCAGGCCTCAAATCCAACCCATATTGAGGCATTTTGCAGCCTTTACGGAGGGTTGTAACAATAGGCTTTCATAAAATGTTGAGCACTTGAAAAGACTTTATAAAATAGTTATGGGACGGGCTCTCAGTACTTCAGATATTAGGGCCATTTCAAGCCCTCAGAAAGCATGTGTCTGTGGTTAGATTTATGTGGGTGATGTGATAGCTCAGTAGGGATTTATGAGCCGTCTTCACTTGGTTCTCTTCTTATGGGAGTTGTGGAGTGGACGCCATAGAACCTAAAAAGTGGAGCTAAAACGGGACTTAAAAAGTTGAGAGACAACTGGCTGGTGCTAAAAACTAGAGCTTAGCCAGGGTAATGTGGTGGCTGTAGTGAGTAACAGTACTCACTATTAATGGGTGTTTATTGGGAGATTGTTAGTCCTCGCTAAGCTCGTGCTCATTATGTGGTTGTGTTTTTTACCTGCGATTTTCCCGTGTGCAATGTCATGGAGGTCTAGGTATCACAAGGATCACTTTATTCAACTGCCAGGCTTGATTTTTTTTTGCATTGTTCAGTCGTTTTTGACTGTCCGTGACCTTATGGACTGTAACACACCAGGCGCATCTTTATGTCCATTGTCATGCTGATCCACTTGGTTTTCATGGCAGAGAAACTAAAGTGGGTTACCAGCTCCTTCTCCAGTGGTCCACAACATACAGTTCCTGGTGTTCCTAGGCGGCCTCCCATCCAAGTACTGACCAAGCCCAACGCTGCTCGGTTTCAGGGTGGCGTGACCTCTTGGTTTCTTAACTGGAATAAAACCCAGGTCACATTGGTGAAAGCACCGAATCCTAACCACTGGCCCACCAAGGAATAGTTAGACTACACAGCTTCTAAAGTGAACAAAGTAAAGAATGCTAGGTTGTCACCCGAAGGGCATTGGTACCATTATACAATTAGACAAGCATTAAACATGAGAAAGTAGAGTATGTGGAGCAGAGTAGGATATTATATGGCTTTTCCAAAACTTATTAAGGCCAACATTAAGCAAAGATAAACTTGACGAAATATATTATTAAAAGCTAAAGAGTATACAAAGAAAAGCTTTATATGTGATAATGTGTACAATGATGTCATATACATTTTAATTTGAATATACTTTTTTTTGTTTCAATCGTTTTTATTATCATCAATGTCAATTTCAGTTAAGTAATAAAGTATTACTTACAGGTCAAAACAGTGCAATCTACTGAGTAAAACATTCATTTATTTGGCCTAGTCTAAAGCATGAACAACATGGTGATTCCTTCAACATCTTTTTCCGTTTTCCATTTATATTGTAATGTATTGTTGGTTACTAAGGTCTTAATTTTATTTTCTTTATACTTTCTATATTGTATCTAGACCTTGTAACTAGAATGTAACTACGATAAACCAATGTTATTTTATTTATCACTTTTTATAAGAACATTCTAGCTAAATAATACATTATAATATTTTAAAATCATATAAAATAAACTATATGTACCATTAGTTTTGTTTTTTAAATTTTTCTTTATAACAACTATGATGTTCTAATTTTGTTCCAGAAGATTCGGGTTCAAGAATCATCTCCGAGGCCTAATGTTATTTGTCTTCTTGTGACTTTGGCATATGTAATTCGGGATTTCAATAATTTAATGAATTGAAATGGAATGAGTGGAGTTAATCCAGCAATCCCATATCTTTGTGAATTTCGGATGAGTGTTAATCAATGTATGTGTCATTTGTTCGTAGATCATTATGTAGTTTAGTTTCTGAATTATGTATTTGCTATCTAATAATGGTGTCCTCTATGGTTTGGCAACTTGATTTTTGGCATCTGCCAAACGATAGAAGACACCATTATTAGATAGTAGCTAACATTAAGAATTGTAGCCATTTATTGGTATGTTTATTTACATTTGGTGTTGGTATACCTAGTAGGCATAGTTCTATAGATGGATTTATAGTAATATTGAGAATAGTGGAGTCTAGGTTGGTGGTATTAATCCATATGTGTTGTATTATGGGGCAATCCCACCAAGTATGGTGAAATGTTCCGATGGTTTTACAATTTCTGAAACATTGTGCGAGGGTTTGAGGATTTAATCTGTTTAATTTATCAGGTGTAAGATATACCCTATGAAGAACTTTGATGGCTGTTTCCAAATAGCTGAAATATATAGAGACCTTTGAAAGGTTAGTATTTATCTTGCCCCATTTGTTAAGATCCCAAGAGATCCCTATATATTGTTCCCATTTTGTCATATATTTTTATTTTGTTTCAGTTTGGGACTTGTTAAGTGTTGCATATAAATCTTTCAAAATTCCTCTTGTAGGTGGGGCTTGTTCACATATTCTTGAAAACCACGTATGTTGCGGTGATCCCCATTTCTTTATCATGCTTAAAATTTGGTGGTTGATTTTAATATAATTTAATAATTCTTTGGAAGGTATTGGGTATTTTTCTTTAAATTGTTCTGTATTGAGTATTTGATCTCCTGACATCCAATATCTAAATTTGTTTAGTTTAAATGTATATCACCAAGCTTTGGAATTTATCCCAGGTTAATATTATTTATTATTAATGTAGAGGTTAGTGGGGAAAGAGAATGTTTCAGCTGACATTTGCACTTCATTCTTTTAGTGAAAGTTTTATCATGGGATTATTTGTTTTTATTTTATTGGAGGGTAATGGAGTCGGCGTCCATAGGACATTATCCCAACTATATGGTTTCATTTGTTGATTTTCAATGAACACCCATAAGGGTTGATGTTCAGTTTAGTGCGCTTGTGGTATAAATGAAATTTGAGCGACTTTAAAGTAGAGTTTTAAGTTGGGGCAAGCTAGACCTCCTGATTCTTTGCTTCTATACATAATTGATTTGTTAATCCTAGGGTGTTTGTTTTGTCATATATATCTACAAATAGCTTTTTGAAACTTCTCCGGATATTTGTAAATAACGTGGATGGGTAAGGTTCTAAAAAAATATAATCATTTTTGGTAGTGTGTTAATTTTTACTGCATGAATGCATCCTGTCCACGATTGTTTATATGAATTCCATTTTTGAAAGTCATCTGTTAATGTCTTAAATAAAGGTGGAAAATTCACTTTGTAAAGGTCAGAAATATCTTGTGTTAAATTTATTCCCAGATATCTTATATATTTTTTTTGGCCAGGAGAATGGAAATTCCAATTTTAATTGATTTAGTAAATGTGGCGTGATTTCTGCCTCCATTGATTCGGTTTTATTTATGTAAATTTTAACTCCTGACCCACACCTGTATGATTCCAGAAGGCCCATTAATGGTTGGATACAGTGTAAAGGGTCTGTTAGCATGCATATAATGTCACCTGCAAATAAACATTTGAATTGGTGCATGCAGATTTTAATGTCTTGGATTTCGCTAGTTGGTCTTAGGGATATTATTCGTCTTAGCTATATGATGGAGTTGAGAAACCTTCTGATGTTGTCTCCTGTTTGTCATAGAGGTACAAACCCTACCTGGTCTTTATGTATCAATCTCGGCAAGAAGTTTAAAAGCCTGATTGACATTATTATTATAGCTAAAATTTTGATATCCCCATTTAACAAGGATATGGGGCAGAATTATTGACTTTTAGAGGATCTTTCTTGGGTTTTGGGAAGAAGATCATATTGGCTTGTTTTAATTCAGGGGCATTGCTTTGCCCTGGAGAAAAGCATTATATATTTTACATAGGTATGGAGCTAAAGAGTTGCTCCTTCTGAAGCAGATTGGAGGTGGACTAGGTGAGTCAGAAACACCTAAGCAGCAGGATTTATTGGGAAGTGTCATGAAGGATGCCACTCTTCCCAGCAGAAGATCAGAGGACGCATGGAGGATGTCAATTTTACATAGTGACAGATGGCAGGTGGCGTAAGTGACGCAGGCACCACATAGCAGCAGCAGGATTTCATGCATGGAGGATACTGGCGCTCCCCAGTGCAGAATGTAGATGAAATGAAGGATACCGGAGTTCCTATACAGAAGATGGGACCCAGTAGCAGAATAGAAGTTACATGGGGGATGCCAACTCTCCCTAGTGACATATGTGTGGTGGCATAGGTAAGTCAGGCACTTTCCAGCTGCTGCAGCAGAACTTTTTGTGAGATGGCATGGAGGATGTGATTGCTCCAAAACAGCAAGTGGAAGGTGGAGTTGCAGGTGTTAGTAGTCTAAAAGCAGGTGAGAAGCACTTTCCAGAGGCCACAGGAATTCATGGAAAGCTGCATCGGGATTGACGATGCTGCCCAGCAGGAGAAGGAAGGTAGCACAGTTGGCAGGAGCAGATTGAAAGGGAGCTGGGTAAGTTTCTTCATAACAGAGGAGTTTGGGAGACATTGTGGCTGGCATTATTCATCTCAATATTAAATTAGAAGTGAGTCAGGCAGGAGGAGGATCTCCCATGTAGACTGAGCTTGTGCCAGGGGTGACCTAGGTGAGGAGCTCTAGCATGAATACATGCCCTATGCTTGACAGCTGAAGTTTTGAGCCAAGAAGCAACCAGGATGCAGCCTCTGCGCTATCACCTGTGTTAGTGAGATTGGGCTTGTCGTACCCACCTCCGCAGCAATTGAGCCCTTCCTGAACTACGAATGTAGCACCAACTAAACTGTTTCACAACTAGGACCCGTCAGGCTCCGCCCCTGTTTTACTAACCAGTCACATATATTGCAACAGCACTGAGTAAGTATGTTAATTTGGCCTTCTGGTAATTAGGTTACCAAGTAATATTGTTTAGTGGCACTACTACTGTTTAATTACTTTTTGTAAATGTGTTTAGTTACCATATGATTTTCCAATAAAGAGATCTTCTGGTTAAGACATAACTGGTAGAACTATGTTTACTAGATGCTGTGATTTCCATGCTCTGTTTGTGGCTGTCAAATCTGAGGAAAACGTTACTAATATATTACACTTTGTTATTTAATTGTTCAGTCATGTACAACTCTCTATGACACCATAGAACACTGTATAGAAGACATATCTACCATCTACTGCCATTCAGAGCTCCATCAAGCTCATATTCATTGCTTCAATAACCTCTTTTATCCATCTCTGCCTCTGCCATCCTCTTCATCATGTGCCTTTCCGGCATCAGAGCCTTCTCTAGGTCTTCTTCTGATATGGTAAAAATATTTGCACTTTATCCTCATGATCAAACCCTGCAATTAGCAATTTGGCTTGGTTTCTTGTAGTATTGATTGCAAAATTCTAGAAGAGACCAGGATATATTATATAAAATGAGCAACGTAAAGAGATAAAAGAAGATAACAAAATGGGTAAGTCAAGAGATCTCTTCAAGAAAAGTGGGGATCTCAAAAGGAACCTTTCATGACAAAGTAGGCGTGGTTGAAGATATGGTAGGGACTTAACAGAAGCAGGTTGAATAAATATGAGTTGGCAGATCTACATAGGAAGGATAGAAAGGGGGAGATAGGAGGTATGATGAAGGATTGGAATGTGACGTAAAAAGAAAGAGAGATTGGATGGGGAGAAAGGGATAATGATAAGGAAGATTTGTGGGGGAGAAGAGGCTAGGAGAGCGGATGGAGGGAAATGAGAGGATGAGGGTGATGTATAATTAAATCAAGCAATATCTCAGTCAATTCTTTATGGATTAAAAAATAGCTTCAGATGTAATATTTTCCACATTTATAATGACCATTGTATAGTTACATTTAATGGAAAGAGGTCTGTTCAACCCATTATAAGGTATGAGTACCTTATAATTATTAAAAGAACAAAACACTCTTTTTGTACAGTACAAAGTGTAATTCTTAATGACAATGGGCTCATCAATCACTTTGAATTATTAAAAAAATCTATAACATAATTCTGTATCATATTATACATATTAGTATCACTTAGAAACAGAGAATACATTTGCAGACAGCTTGACATTTATGAGCCTTTCAGTACCTAAGAGCATTGTTATTTTTCTTTTACAGCTCTATAGGGTCAATGCTTTGTTTGATGCAACAAATGTACATAGAAAATAAGAAAATTAATGGCAGGGGTTATTAAGGTTAAAAAAATATAAAATATATAACTTAGTTTACATGTTCACAAATGTATTATGAGTGTTCAGCATGATGATGTAGAGCTAAGTCCATACGTTCTGGATCCCTTAGATCAAAAGGTTATTGGTAACCAAGCAGATAGCAGCAATGCACAGTCCAGCCTCATATCATGTATTGTAATAATACAAGCTGGTACAATAGTAGAACTTATTAATGAAAAGTTCTATTAATGTGATTTACAACTCAGATATCCATAGATCTTTATGACCTTACTAATGTTTTTGAACAGTTACATGTATATGATCTTAATAGAATTGCATGATGCGTCATGTTGATATGTAATGGTGGACTCATATTAAACATTCCCCACATCCCATACATACAAATGGTCTTTATCCTATGTGAGTTTTCTTGTGTTATTTCAAATCTGACTATGTTGCTTTAGCTATGAGGAGTGACTGAAACATTTCTCACATTCAGTACATAAAAAAGTTTCTTCTCCTGTATGAGTCCTCTTATGTTTATTAAGTACAGAGAGACGACTAAAAAATTTCCCACATTCAGAACATGTAAAAGGTTTTTCTCCTGTATGAGTCATCTTATGTATATTAAGAGTTGAGGCGTGATTGAAACATTTCCCACATTCAGAACATGGAAATGATTTTTCTCCTGTATGAGTCATCTTATGTGTATTAAGAGTTGAGAGCTGACTGAAACATTTCCCACATTCAGAACATGGAAAAGGTTTTTCTCCTGTATGAGTCCTCTTATGTGTATTAAGAGCTGAGAGCCGAGTAAAACATTTCTCACATTCAGAACAGGGAAAGGGTTTTTCTCCTGTATGAGTCATCTTATGGTTATTAAGATCTGAGACACGACTGAAACATTTCCCACATTCAGAACATGGAAAAGGTTTTTCTCCTGTATGAGTCATCTTATGTCTATTAAGATGTGAGGCCTGACTGAAACATTTCCCACATTCAGAACATGAAAAAGGGTTTTCTCCTGTATGAGTCATCTTATGGCCATTAAGAGCTGAGCGCTGACTGAAACATTTCCCACATTCAGAACATGGAAAAGGGTTTTCTCCTGTATGAGTCCTCTTATGTGTATTAAGAATTGAGAGCCGAGTAAAACATTTCTCACATTCAGAACATGGAAAGGGTTTTTCTCCTGTATGAGTCCTCTTATGGCTATTAAGACTTGAGACACGACTGAAACATTTCCCACATTCAGAACATGGAAAGGGTTTTTCTCCTGTATGAATCATCTTATGTTTATTAAGATGTGAGGCCTGACGGAAACATTTCCCACATTCAGAACATGAAAAAGATTTTTCTCCTGTATGAGTCATCTTATGGCCATTAAGAGCTGAGGCGTGACTGAAACATTTCCCACATTCAGAACATGGAAAAGGGTTTTCTCCTGTATGAGTCCTCTTATGTGTATTAAGAATTGAGAGCCGAGTAAAACATTTCCCACATTCAGAACATGGAAAGGGTTTTTCTCCTGTATGAGTC
Organism: Discoglossus pictus; assembly: GCA_027410445.1. Taxonomy (NCBI): domain Eukaryota; kingdom Metazoa; phylum Chordata; class Amphibia; order Anura; family Alytidae; genus Discoglossus; species Discoglossus pictus. Next base: position 509,076 of record JAPZIH010000674.1, on the reverse strand, counting down.
CTCTTATGGTTATTAAGACTTGACACAAGACTGAAACATTTCCCACATTCAGAACATGGAAAGGGTTTTTCTCCTGTATGAGTCCTCTTATGTGTATTAAGAGCTGAGAGCTGACTGAAACATTTCCCACATTCAGAACATGGAAAAGGTTTTTCTCCTGTATGAGTCCTCTTATGTGTATTAAGAGCTGAGAGCTGACTAAAACATTTCTCACATTCAGAACATGGAAAAGGTTTTTCTCCTGTATGAGTCCTCTTATGTGTATTAAGAGCTGAGAGCTGACTGAAACATTTCTCACATTCAGTACATGCAAATGGTTTTTCTACTCTCTGAGCAATGTGGTCTTCTCCAAGGTTATTCCAAATTTCGGATCCATCTGTTGAAAATAAAAGCACCAGGAGTAAATTCTGACAGCTTTAACATATTTCTAAATGGAAATGATTAGTTGCTATATACCTAAACAATTTGCAGTTAATGAGACCAAAATGATTTAGCTTAGTCTATTAATTTAGTGGAAGTTAACGCCTTATGAAAATACAACATATTTTGTAATCACACAAAAATGAAGCAAAATATGTTTAAATGTCTGTAGAGTGCACTGTGATCCGGTGCCAACCAATTATTGTCAATTATGGACTTTTGTCTAACTAAATATAATGGTCTGAAAAATTTTATTTAAAAGAAAAAAAGAAATACTGTATAAACAGAAACTTTACATATTGCAACTTCTACATGCAATTATTGCTTGCTGCAGGCTGTCATTTTTTATGCCTGTTACTGGGTGTGTGTTTCTGTAAGCTAACAATCTCCCCATTAATGCTGCTGAGAGCACGGCCTGCAGTTACTGACACTGTCCCGCTGTGCAGATACAAACTTCCTGTGTACGCAAAGTCTTCTATCAGGAAGTTGTGCTGTTAAAAATAAAATGTCAGATTGGGGTCATTACACCTGAGAATAAGAAATGTTCCCTAGTGCTTATGAATGATGATCTTTGTCTTTTTAACATTGAGCAGCAGGCCAGCTTTTGCACTTTCTTCTTTTCCTTTAGTTCCTCCTCACTTTCAGCCATCTGAGTAGTATCATCGGCGTATCTGATGTTGTTGATATTCCTTCCAGCAATATTGATTCCAGCTTTGGATTCATCCAGTCCGGCCTTACGCATGATGTAGTTGAATAAATAAGGTGACAATATACAACCTTGCTGCACAGCTTTTCCTACCATGAACTATTCCGTTGTCCCATGTTCTGTTCTTACCATTGCTTCTTGGTCCAGATACAAAATTCCTTAGGAGGTGGATGAGATGATCTGGTACTCCCATCTCCTTAAGAAATTGCCACATTCTGTTGTGATCCACACAGTCAAAAGCTTTAGAATAGTCTATGAAGCAGAAGTAAATGTTTTAATGGAATTCTCTTGTTTTCTCTATTATCTATTGGACACTTGCAATTTGATCTCTTGTGCCTCTTCCTCTGCAGAACCCGACTTGCACATCTGGTAGTTCCTGGTCCATATATTGTTTGAGCTGAGCTTGTAGGATCTTAAGCATTACCTTGCTGGCATGTGAAATGGGTGCAATTGTTCAATAATTGGCGCACTCTTTAGCACTGCCCTTTTTGGGATTGGGATGTAGACTGACATTTTCCAGTCTATTGGCCACTGTTGAGTTTTCCAAATGTGTTGGCATAAGGCAGGCAGCGCTTTCACCACATCTTCTTGTATAATTTGGAATAGTTCAATTGGGATGGCATCAACTCCTGCAGCCTTATTATTAGCAAGACATCCTAGGGCCCATCTCACTTCATTGGATTCTTGACCACGGTAGAAGATTTGGTGGTTGTCTCCCAGAATATTGATGTTTAGCCTTGTCATCTCATTCTTGACCACATCTAGTTTGACTTGGTTCATAGCTCTAACATTCCAGGTTCCTATGCTAAATTGTTCTTTGCAGCAGCGGACTTTCCTTTCCCCTTCAGACACATCCGCAGCAGGGTGTCCTCTCGGCTTTGGCCCAACCACTTAATTAGATCCGGTGTTACTTGTACTTGACCTCTGCTCTTCCTCAGTAATGTGGTAGGAACCATCGGACCTTTCTTAGCAAAGTTACTGGAGTGGGTTGCCAGTTCCTTCTCCAGTGGACCTCAATTTGTCTGACCTCTCTGCTATGACCTGAAAATCTGTGGTGACGTTTCATGGTATAGCTCACCGTTTCTTTGAGGTACACAAGCCCCTTCACCACGACAAGGTAGCGATCCAGAAGGGGAGATTTGTATTACATATTACTTATACTATATTACCAATATATTTATGTATCACTAATTCCGAGCATGAACACAAATACATTATTATTATTACTAGCGACTTGCCTGTCAAAAATGACAGGAATTAAAATCTGAAGCCATGGCAATGCTGTTTGCCACACAATGTAATTCTTTTTCTACTCTAAGGACCTTTGGCGCTCATTGCAAGCCTTGCGCTGGGCGACCTTTGGTGTTCATCGCGTGTACTTTTACTCCTCTGAGCACCTTCGGCGCTCATCACAAAGACAGATATATATATATTTTGTATTTTGTTAACTAATAATTCATTATTTACTTAATAAATTAATATAATTTACCTATTTCTAATTAAAATATCAGCAATCATTAGCCTGAAGAGGTAACAATCTGTTTTCATTTTCCTGCAGCATGCAATGTAGAGTTGGACTGTTGCTGCCTTGAGGAGAAAGTGTTATCAATGTCCCAGCTGTGCATTAGAAATAGGCTGCGTGCGCGATGGCAAACTATTGGTTTTGTTGTGTAAAGCGCCATTTTAGAATCGTAATGTTATTAGTTACGGTTCGCAAGAATTTTCCGTCCTTTGTAATAGTATTTTTTGTACCTCGTACGTTTATGTGTGAAAGTGGTACACGGTTGGCGGTGTTTTGGTCGTGTAGCCTCGTTTTCATTTTTTGGGCGGCCATTTTTTTTCTAGCTCAGGCGATTCTTAAGTGGGACTTAATCGACTTAAATTCGCGTTCCACCTCACTCCCAGACGTCCTGGCTGTTCCCCCGTGCTGTGTGTGATGTTTTAGTTGTATTTTGTATGCTACTTTTTGTGTTTTTTGGTTTACGCGGTTAGGCTGTTACAAAAAATACAAATTTAACTCCTGTTTTTTTTTTCTAAGTCCCGCGTCTCGTAATTTTTTTTTTCTAAATCCTGCGTCTCGTAATTTTTTTTTTCTAAGTCCCTCGTCTCGTAATTTTTTTTTTTTTCTAAGTCCCGCATCTCGTAATTTTTTTTTTAATTCCCGCATTGGTCAACTGCTTGCAGCCTAAGGCGATCTAGCGTTTACTAAGTGTTGGGTGGCTAAGTCCCGCTCATCGCCTTTGTCTTACTGCCTTGACGGCTCGCCTCGCTACGCGAAGCTCCAAGGCAACGAGCGCCAAAGGCGATGAGCGGGACTTAGCCTCGCAACACTTGGTCAACTGCTTGCAGCCTAAGGCGATCTAGCGTTTATTAAGTGTTGGGTGGCTAAGTCCCGCTCATCGCCTTTGTCTTACTGCCTTGACGGCTCGCCTCGCTACGCGAAGCTCCAAGGCAACGAGCGCCAAAGGCGATGAGCGGGACTTAGCCACGCAACACTTGGTCAACTGCTTGCAGCCTAAGGCGATCTAGCGTTTACTAACGCAGGACTTATAAAAAAAAATAGCAGTTAAGGTCGGATTTTTCGTAACGGTCGAAACGCCCGACCCAATAAACACAAAAAATAACATATAAAATATAACTAAGTTAAGTTTGTATTCTTCCTGTGTGTTACGACCCCAAGAGTGAGGGGGACAGGTTCATCCCTTAACCCTTCTGCTTACTAGTATAGGGGCACTCCTAGATGGTCTGGGTTTTTACGATCTCAGCATTTATGACTTGTTCAGGCCAGGATCTCAGGAACACAGGCTTGGCAAAATAATAAATGCTTTTATCTCTATCTTTCTCTAAAATGACAAATATACCTATTTTTGTATCAACCATCAGCGCAAACTTTACTAACTGACTCACAGCATGACAGTTACAGATGACATCACAACATTCCAAATGCAGTTAACTCCTTATGAACTGGCTACAACTAAAATGTAATATAGAGTTTAAACACATAACATCACATTGTCTTTGTAATAAAACTAGATATTAGTAATGATTGGCAAAAGTTATAGACCCCCCCCTCACACCCTTATCAAGCTCTCTTGAGTCATACATTACTATACTGTGCTGCACAAACAATAGATGTATATCTCCTGAATGATGTACTATAGAGGTAAAGAGCTTTTGCAATGTATAGACAGTTTTTAATCCTCTTTTAGATAAAATCCTTATGGTGACAGTGTGCCGTTACAGGACGTATTACTAATATTCTTATTTTTTATTACTTCCTCACCTTCCCTGATACTCCCAGGACTCTCCTCCTCCTTCACCTGCTGCTGATCTCTTATATTCAGATCTTCTTTTTCAACCTTGGAGACAACTGGAGGCCTCACATCTAAAGGTCCTACAGATAGAGATAAACAGATTATAGACTTTCACCATTTTATTATTTACTATCAATCCAGTGTTTGTGTCTTATTAATATCTAAACACTTTAGTAGAAAGAACCACAAATACAGAAACAACCGAATGTTATTACTTTGTATGGACAGAAGACCAGATATTGTGTCATTGGGGAGAAAATCACCTTTATCATGAGCTGCGATGTGTGTAAAACTTCCTGGGTGAGAGATGAAGAATAAATACACCCCAATAAGGACTGAAGTAAGCGATAATTGTCCATAAGATATTACTCACCTTCACTGATATTTACAGGAATTTCCTCCTCTTTAATCTCCCGGGGACTCCTCATATTTGTCTCTTCTTCTTGGTCAGACTCAGAGAGACCTGATGGTGTCACTTTGTCACTGTCTGTACAAATAAACATGAGACAGTCACACGCTGGGATTTGTTACACGTCTTTATGGTCTGTACAAATAAACATGAGACGGTCACACGCTGGGATTTGTTACACGTCTTTATGGTCTGTACAAATAAACATGAGATAGTCACACACTGGGACTTGTTACACGTCTTTATGGTCTGTACAAATAAACATGAGACGGTCACACGCTGTGATTTGTTACATGTGTGACTACCTGAATGAGTGTGTGAGTGTGACTTACTGAGTGTGAATCAGTGAGAGTGTGTCTGAGTGAGAGTGTGTCTGAGTGAGAGCGTGTCTGAGTGAGAGCGTGTCGGAGTGAGAGCGTGTCGGAGTGAGAGCGTGTCGGAGTGAGAGCGTGTCTGTGTGTGTCTGTCTGAATGAGTGTGTGAGTGTGACTGAGACACGGTGTGTGACTGAATGAGTGAGTGTGACTGTGTATGAATGAGTGCGTGTGAGTAAGTGTGAATGACTGTGTGACTGAGTTTGTGTGGGTGTGACTGAGTCAGTGTGACAAACTAAGTGAGTGTGTCAGTGTGACTGAGCGTGTCAGTGTGACTGAGTGTGCGAATGTGAGTGAGTGTGTGAGTGTGAGTGACTGAGTCGGTGTGACAAGCTAAGTGAGTGTGTCAGTGTGACTTATTGTGTGAGTGTGACTGAGTGAGAGAGTGTGTGATGCAGTGAGTGTGAGATGGAGTGAGTGTGAAATGCAGTGAGTGTGTGATGGAGTGAGTGTGTGATGCAGTGAGAGTGTGATGCAGTGAGAGTGTGATGCAGTGAGAGTGTGATGCAGTGAGTGTGTGATGGAGTGTGAGTCTGACTGAGTGTGACAGTATGAATGAGTGTGTGTGTCTGAGTCAGTGTGACTGAGTGAGTGACTGAGAGTGACTGAGAGACACTGTGTGATTGAATGGGTAAGTGAGGGTGTGTATGAATGAGTGAGTGTAAGTGTGAATGAGTGTGAATGACTGTGTGAGTGTGTGACTATGTGTGACAATATACCCAGAGCTGAGCATGGTACCACCAGTATAGGGAATATACCCAGAGCTGAGCATGGTACCACCAGTACAGCTGAACATGGTACCACCAGTACAGGGAATATACCCAAAGCTGAACATGGCACCACCAGTACAGAGATATACCCAGAGCTAAACATGGTACCACCAGTACAGAGAATATACCCGGAGCTGAGCATGGTACCACCAGTATAGGGAATATACACAGAGCTGAGCATGGTACCACCAGTACAGAGATATACCCAGAACTGAACATGATACCACCAGTACAGAGAATATACCCGGAGCTGAGCATGGTACCACCAGTATAGGGAATATACCCAGAGCTGAACATGGTACCCCCAGTACAGGGAATATACCCAGAGCTGAACATGGTACCACCAGTACAGGGAATATACCCAGAGCTGAACATGGCACCACCAGCACAGGGAATATAACCAGAGCTGAACATGGCACCACCAGTACAGGGAATATACCCAGAGCTGAACATGGTACCACCAGTACAGGGAATATACCCAGAGCTGAACATGGTACCACCAGTACAGGGAATATACCCAGAGCTGAACATGGTACCACCAGTACAGAGATATACCCAGAGCTGAACATGGCACCACCAGTACAGGGAATATACCCAGAGCTGAGCATGGTACCACCAGTACAGGGAATATACCCAGAGCTGAGCATGGTACCACCAGTACAGGGAATATACCCAGAACTGAACATGGCACCACCAGTACAGCTATATAACCAGAGCTTCTGCTTACTAGTATAGGGAATATAATTTTTAATAGTATATTTTGTACCTTGTACGTTCATGTGTGAAAGTGATACGCAATTGGCGGTGTCTTGGTCGTGTTGCCGCATTTTCATTTTTTGGGGTGGCCATTTTTTTTCTCGCTTAGGCGATTTTTGAGTGGGAAACTCGCCCAAATCGACTTAAATTTGCGTTCCACCTCCCTCCCAGACGTCCTGGCTGTTCCCCCGTGCTGTGTGTGATGGTTTAGTTGTATTTTTATGTTATTTTTTGTGTTCTTTGGTTTGCGCGGTTCGGCCATTACGAAAAATACGAACTTAGCTCCTATTTTTTTATCTAAGTCCCGCGTCTTGTAATTTTTATTTTTCTAAGTCCCGCGTTGGTCAACTGCTTGCAGCCTAAGGCGATCTAGCATTTACGAAGTGTTGGGTGGCTAAGTGTTCACATGTTCATCCCTTAACCCTTCTGCTTACTACGATAGGGGCACTCCTAGATGGTCTGGGTTCTTACGGTCTCAGCATTTATGACTTGTTCAGGCCAGGATCTCAGGAACACAGGAGGTAAAAAGCAGGCTTGGCAAAATAATAAATGCTTTTATCTCTATCTTTGTCTAAAATAACAGATATCCCTATTTTTTGTGTATCAACTATCAGAGCAAACTTTACTAACTGACTCACAGCATGACAGTTACAGACTGACTCACAGCATGACAGTTACAGATGACATCACAACATTCCAAATGCCGTTAACTCCTTATGAACTGGCTACAATTAAAATGTGATATAGAGTTTAAACACATAACATCACATTGTCTTTGTAATAAAACTAGGTGGCTGGTTTTTGCCGCACTGTGCATTTGCTGTGTGGATGTGTTAGGAATTAGGAGCCTGCTATTGACTGATATTAGTAATGAATGGCAAAAGTTATAGACCCCCTCCCACCCTTATCAAGCTCTCTTGAGTCATACATTACTATACTGAGCTGCACAAACAATAGATGTATATCTCCTGAATGATGTACTATAGAGGTAAACAGGTATTGCAATGTATAGAGTTTTTAATCCTTTTTAAGATAAAATCCTTACAGTAAAAGTGTGCCGTGACAGGATGTATTATTAATGTTCTTATTGTGTATTGCTTCCTCACCTTCCCTGATACTCCAAGGACTCTCCTCCTCCTTCACCTGCTGCTGATCTCTTATATTCAGATCTTCTCGTTCCACCTTGGAGACAACTGGAGGCCTCACATCTAAAGGTCCTACAGATAGAGATAAACAGATTATAGACTTTCCCATTTTATTATTTACTATCAATCTAGTGTTTGTGTCTTATTCATATCTAAATCCTTTATTAGAAAGATCCACAAAGACGGAAACAACCAATTGTTATTACTTTGTATGGACAGAAGACCAGATATTGTGTCATTGGGGAGAAAATCCCCTTTATCATGAGCTGCGATGTGTGTAAAACTTCTTGGGTGAGAGATGAAGGATAAATACACCCCAATAAGGACTGAAAAGAGTGATAATTGTCCATAAGATATTACTCACCTTCACTGATATTTACAGGAATTTCCTCCTCTTTAATCTCCTGGGGACTCCTCATATTTGTCTCTTCTTCTTGGTGACACTCCGAGAGAACTGATGGTGTCACTTTGTCACTGTCTGTACAAATAAACAGGAGACGGTCACACACTGGGTTTTATTACACGTCTTTATGGTCAGTACAAATAAACATGAGACGGTCACGCGTTGGGATTTGTTACATGTCTTTATGGTCTGTACAATAACATGAGACAGTCACACGCTGGGATTTGTTACATGGCTTTACGGTCTGTACAAATAAACATGAGACGGTCACATGCTGGGATTTGTTACACGTCTTTATGGTTTGTACAGATAAACATGAGACGGTCACACACTGGGATTTGTTACACGTCTTTATGGTCTGTACAGATAAACATGAGACAGTCAAACGCTGGGATTTGTTACATGGCTTTACGGTCTGTACAAATAAACATGAGACGGTCACACGCTGGGATTTGTTACACATCTTTAAGATCAGTACAAATAAACATCAGACGGTCACAGGCTGGGATTTGTTACATGTCTTTATGGTCTGTACAAATAAACATGAGACGGTCCCACGCTGGGATTTGTTACACATCTTTATGATCAGTACACATAAACATGAGACGGTCACACGCTGGGATTTGTTACACGTCTTTTTGGTCAGAACCACCACACTCAAGACGTCACTCAGACCCCAAGATTCTAATGAGTCATACATACATATAAAAGACATGTATTAAATGGTTGATCTCTGTCTCCAGACATGAAGTGAGAAGATCTCACCTCTAGGTCTCACATAAATGTATCTTAGTGGAAGATCCATGTAATAGGACATGTTCTGCTTAACGTGTAATGTAATGACTGTATATATATATATATATATATATATATATATATACATATATATATATATATATATATATATATATATATATATACACAATGGATATAAAAAGTCTACACACCCCTTTTTTACAGCACGTTTCTGTGCTGTAAAAAAATTAGACAAAGATAAATCATTTCAGAACTCTTTCCACCTTTAATGTGACCTATAAACTGTACAACTCAATTGAAAAACAAACTGAAATCTCTTAGGTAGAGGGAAGAAAAAAAATTAAAATAAAATAATATGGTTGCATAAGTATGCACACCCTTAAACTAATACTTTGTTGAAGCACCTTTTGAAATTTATTACAGCACTCATTTTGTGTATGAGTCTATCAGCATGGCACATTTTGACTTGGCAAGATTTACCCACTCTTCTTTGCAAAAACACTCCAAATTTGTCAGATTGCGAGGGCATCTCCTGTGCACAGCCCTCGTCAGATCACCCCACAGATTTTCAATCGGATTCAGGTCTGGCCTCTGGCTGGGCCATTCCAAAACTTTAATCTTCCTTTGGTGAAGCCTTTCCTTTTTTGATTTGGATCTATGCTTTGGGTTGTTGTCATGCTGCAAGATGAAGTTCCTCTTCATGTTCAGCTTTCTAGCAGAAGCCTGAAGGTTTTGTGCCAATATGTACTGGTATTTGAAACTGTTCATAATTCCCTCTATCTTAACTAAGGCCCCAGTTCCAGCTGTAGAAAAAAAGGCCCCAAAGCATGATGCTGCCACCACCATGCTTCACTGTGGGTATGGTGTTCTTTTGGTGAAGTGCAGTGTTGTTTTTGCGCCAAACATATCTTTTGGAATTATGGCCAAAAAGTTCAACCTTGGTTTCATCAGACCATAACACCTTTTCCCACATGCTTTTGGGAGACTTCAGATGTGTTTCTGCAAAATGTAGCCTGGCTTGGATGTTTTTCTTCGTAAGAAAAGGCTTTTGTCTTGCCACTCTACCCCATAGCCCAGACATACGAAGAATACAGGAGATTGTTGTCACATGTACCACACAGCCAGTACTTGCCAGATATTCATGCAGCTCCTTTAATGTTGCTGTTGGCCTCTTGTAGCCTCCCAGACCAGTTTTCTTCTCGTCTTTTCATCAATTTTGGAGGGAGCTCCAGTTCTTGGTAATGTCACTGTTGTGCCATATTTTCTCTACTTGATGATGACTGTCTTCACTGTGCTCCATGGTATATCTAATGCCTTGGAAATTCTTTTGTACCCTTCTCCTGATACCTTTTAACAATGAGACCCCTCTGATGCTTTGGAAGCTCTCTGTGGACCATAGCTTTTGCTGTGGGATGCGACTAAGAACATTTCAGGAAAGACCAACTAGAGCATCTGAACTTTATTTGGGGTTAATCAGAGGCACTTTAAATGATGGCAGGTGTATGCCGACTACTATTTAACATGATTTGAAATGTGTTCGCTTAATTCTGAACACAGCTACATCCTCAGTTATAAGAGGGTGTGCAGACTTATGCAACCACATTATTTTTCTTTCTTTTTTTCTTCCCTCCACCTAAAAGATTTCAATTTATTTTTCTATTGAGTTGTACAGTTTATAGGTCACTTTAAAGGTGGAAAAAGTTCTGAAATGATTTATCTTTGTCTCATTTTTTACAGCACAGAAACCTGACATTTTAACAGGGGTGTGTAGACTTTTTATATCCACTGTATATACTGCATGGGAATGGATGTAATATGTAGTATGTGTGTGTATATCCCTCTAGAATGAGTGTGTGTATTAGTATGGTTAGTCTCCTATACACATCCCTAGGCCCTGTATAGTTGTACATACACCCCTTACTCCCCACTCATACTATAGATATATATATAACCCTCCACTCACAGTACACACACACATAGTGTATATATCATGGAAATACCACTATATATTGCATGGGCATTAATGTAATATGTAGTATGTGTGTATATCCCTCTAGAATTAATGTGTGTGTATTAGTATGGTCAGTCTCCTATACATATACCTTAGGCCCTGTATAGTTGTACAAACACCCCTTACTCCCCACTCATACTACAGATATATATAACCCTCCACTCACAGTACACACACACATACTGTATATATCATGAGAATAACACTCTATACTGCATGGGAATGGATGTAATATGTAGTATGTGTGTGTATATCCCTCTAGAAAGAGTGTGTGTATCAGTTTGGTCAGTCTCCTATACATATCCCTTAGGCCCTTTATAGTTGTACATACACTCCTTACTCCCCACTCATACTATAGATATATATATATATAACCCTCCACTCACAGAACACACACACATATTGTATATATCAGGAGAATAACACTATATACTGCATGGATTTGAATGTAATATGCAGTATGTGTGTGTGTATCCCTCTAGAATGAGTGTGTGTATTAGTATGGTCAGTCTCCTAGACATATCCCTTAGGCCCTTTATAGCTGTACATACACTCCTTACTCCCCACTCATACTATAGATATATATAACCCTCCACTCACAGTACACACACACATATTGTATAAATAATGGGAATAACACTATATACTGCATGGGAATGGATGTAATATGTAGAGTGTGTGTGTATATCCCTCTAGAATGAGTGTGTATTAGTATGGTCAGTCTCCTATACATATCCCTTAGGCCCTGTATAGTTGTACATACACCCCTTACTCCCCACTCATACTATAGATATATATATAACCCTGCACTCACAGTACACACACACATATTCTATATATCATGGGAATAACACTATATACTGCATGGGAATGGATGTAATATGTAGTGCGTGTGTGTATATCCCTCTAGAATGAGTGTGTGTATTAGTATGGTCAGTTACCTATACATATCCCTTAGACCCTGTATAGTTATACATACACCCCTTACTCCCCACTCATACTATAGATATATATAACCCTCCACTCACAGTACACACACATATTGTATGTATCATGGGAATAACACTATATACTGCACGGACATGGATGTAATATATCGTATGTGTGTGTATATCCCTCTAGAATGAGTGTGTGTATTAGTATGGTCAGTCTCCTATACATATCCCTAGGCCTGTATAGTTGTACATACACCCCTTACTCCCCACTCATACTATAGATATATATAACCCTCCACTCACAGTACACACACACATATTGTATATATCATGAGAATAACACTATATACTGCATGGGAATGGATGTAATATGTAGTGTGTGTATGTATATCCCTCTACAATGAGTGTGTGTATTAGTATGGTCAGTCTCCTATATAAATCCCTTAGGCCCTGTATAGTTGTACATACACCCCTTACTCCCCACTCATACTATAGATATATATAACCCTCCACTCACAGTACACACACATACTGTATATATCATGAGAATAACACTATATACTGCATGGGAATGGGTGTAATATGTAGTGTGTGTGTATATCCCTCTAGAATGAGTGTGTGTATTAGTATGGTCAGTTTCCTATACATATCCCCTAGGCCCTGTATTGTTGTACACACACCCCTTACTCCCCACTCATACAATAGGACACACAAACTTACATGTCCACAAGTTCTCCGCAGCTCTTTATCACCAACCTGTAGTTAGGCCGTCTTCCTCGCTCACTTCCGTTTTTTTTTTCTTAGGCTACGCCCACTGTGGCTAGGAAGACAAATTCCGGGAAGGGACTACGGATCCGCCATGTTGGTTATGGGCAAGAGCTGAAAAGTTATAAAAAGTACTGGCAATTATGCTCTCCATGTTACAGGATGAGACACATTATTAGGGAATAAGTTAAAATGCTCTCACTGATTGCATTTTATATATGACAGATATATAAAACAGGGGAGATGGAGAGGTGGGGGCAGGTAAAGGAGAGACACAGGGGAGATGGGACAATGAGAGACACAGGAGAGATGGGGAGGTGAGACAAGGAGAGACACATGGGAGATGGGGAGGTGGGGGCAGGTCAAGGAGAGACACATGGGAGATGGGGAGGTGGTGTCAGGTCAAGGAGAGACACAGGGGAGATGGGGAGTTGGGACAAGGAGAGACACATGGGAGGTGGGACAAGGAGAGACACATGGGAGATGGGGAGGTGGTGTCAGGTCAAGGAGACACACAGGGGAGATGGGGAGTTGGGACAAGGAGAGACACATGGGAGATGGGGAGGTGGGACAAAGAGAGACACAGGGGAGATGTGGAGGTGGGACAATGAGAGACACATGGGAGATGGGGAGGTGGGACAAGGAGAGACACAGGGGAGATGGGGAGGTGGGACAATGAGAGACACAGGGGAGGTGGGACAAGGAGAGACACATGGTAGATGGGGAGGTGGGACAAGGAGAGACACATGGGAGATGGGGAGGTGGGACAATGAGAGACACAGGGGAGATGGGGACGTGTGACAAGAAGAGACACAGGGGAGATGGGGAGGTGGGACAATGAGAGACACAGGGGAGGTGGGACAAGGAGAGACACATGTGAGATGGGGAGGTGGGACAATGAGAGACACAGGGGAGATGGGGAGGTGGGACAATGAGAGACACATGGGAGATGGGGAGGTGTGACAAGGAGAGACACAGGGGAGATGGGGAGGTGGGACAAGGAGAGACACATGCAAGATGGGGAGGTGGGACAAGGAGAGACACAGGGGAGATGGGGAGGTGGGACGAGGAGAGACACATGGGAGATGGGGAGGTGGGACAATGAGAGACACAGGGGAGATGGGGAGGTGTGACAAGGAGAGACACAGGGGAGATGGGGAGGTGGGACAATGAGAGACACAGGGGAAATGGGGAGGTGGGACAAGGAGAGACACATGGGAGATGGGGAGGTGGGACAATGAGAGACACAGGGGAGGTGGGACAAGGAGAGACACAGGGGAGATGGGGAGGTGGGACAATGAGAGACACATGGGAGATGGGGAGGTGGGACAATGAGAGACACATGGGAGATGGGGAGGTGGGACAATGAGAGACACAGGGGAGATGGGACAAGGAGAGACACATGGGGAGGTGGGACAATGAGAGACACATGGTTGATGGGGAGGTGGGACAAGGAGAGACCCAGGGGAGATGGGGAGGTGGGACAAGGAGAGACACAGGGGAGATGGGGAGGTGGGACAAGGAGGGACACAGGGGAGATGGGGAGGTGGGACAAGGAGAGACACATGGGAGATGGGGAGATGGGACAAGGAGAGACACAGGGGAGATGGGAGGTGGGACAATGAGAGGCACAGGGTAGATGGGGAGGTGGGACAAGGAGAGACACAGGGAATATGGGGAGGTGGGACAATGAGAGACACATGGGAGATGGGGAGGTGGGACAATGAGAGACACAGGGGAGATGGGGAGGTGGGACAATGAGAGACACAGGGGAGATGGGGAGGTGGGACAATGAGAGACACAGGGGAGATGGGGAGGTGGGACAATGAGAGACACAGGGGAGATGGGGAGGTGGGACAAGGAGAGGCACAGGGAATATGGGGAGGTGGGACAATGAGAGACACATGGGAGATGGGGAGGTGGGACAATGAGAGACACAGGGGAGATGGGGAGGTGGGACAATGAGAGACACAGGGGAGATGGGGAGGTGGGACAAGGAGAGGCACAGGGAATATGGGGAGGTGGGACAATTAGAGACACATGGGAGATGGGGAGGTGGGACAATGAGAGACACAGGGGAGATGGGGAGGTGGGACAATGAGAGACACAGGGGAGATGGGGAGGTGGGACAATGAGAGACACAGGGGAGATGGGGAGGTGGGACAATGAGAGACACAGGGGAGAAGGGGAGGTAGGACAAGGAGAGACACATGGGAGATGGGGAGGTGGGACAAGGAGAGACACATGGGAGATGGGACAAGGAGAGACACATGGGAGATGGGTAGGTGGGACAAGGAGAGACACATGGGAGATGGGACAAGGAGAGACACATGGGAGATGGGGAGATGGGACAAGGAGAGACACAGGGGAAATGGGGAGGTGGGACAAGGAGAGACACAGGTTAGATGGGGAGGTGGGACAAGGAGAGACACATGGGAGATGGGGAGGTGGGACAAGGAGAGACACATGGGAGATGGGGAGGTGGGACAAGGAGAGACACATGGGAGATGGGGAGGTGGGACAAGGAGAGACAAATGGAGATGGGGAGGTGGGGCAAGAAGAGACACAGGGGAGATGGGGAGGTGGGACAAGAAGAGACACATGGGAGATGGGGAGGTGGGACAAGGAGAGACACAGGGGACATGGGGAGGTGGGACAATGAGAGACACAGGGGAGATGGGGAGGTGGGACAAGAAGAGACACATGGGAGATGGGGAGGTGGGACAAGGAGAGACACATGGGAGATGGGGAGGTGGGACAAGGAGAGACACAGGGGAGGGGAGTTCTGGTGTATTTTACCCTCTGTGTGGGACATCTCTCTGGAGTTGATTTAAACAAACATGGGATCCAAGTAAAGTAAGAATTTGGGACTGGAGCTGTGAGAGTATACTGGGGGAATCTACACATACATCTATCTATCTATCTATCTATCTATCTCCTTCTATCTATCTATCTATCTATCTATCTATCTATCTATCTATCTATCTATCATGTCTGATGGAGGGGTGTTTATGTGCCATTACATTTAGTGTATATATGTATATATTTATATATTGTGGTAGGGGAGGCTAATTTATTCTAGATGGTTTCTTACTTATATATACATATATATATTTTTTTTAAACTTTCTTTTTCTTAATGCAATTACAGAAGCATTTAATATGATACAATGTCCACAAGGTGGTGCTGTACGATGAGGAATGGAATTTAGAAATATCTATAATTGCATTTTAGACTGGTTTTGTAAGTTTCCACTAGATGGCGCTGCAGGATCATAAATCACTTTCAGTGTCACCCTGAGAGGCTCTGTAAATGAGATCGCTCTGAGTATAAGAGAATAGATGATTTTACATTACATTGTAATAATATATATATATGTGTGTGCTGGTAAAGATATATAGGCCGCACATTCTCTATAAATAAAGTACAGCTCTTAAACCACCACTGAAGTACAACAGAAAAATACAGTTGTTTGTCAGGTATGTACCAAACTAACAACATTAGCAGCTGTGTAAGTCATGGACATAAAGCATTATTTTGGAAAATCTTTTTTTTTGAAGACTCTGTTTATCAGGAATCCATTTTGTGTTTTTTACATAATTTCCTCAGAGCTGGATCATGAGGGCATATGTTTTTGGTGAAGGGAAGTGTGGGGAATAAATGAAGAGAGAACCATTGTAAGGATAATTGTATAATACGGAAACCAACACAGCTCAGTCCCTCTCATTGGCCCAGCGGCAGGCCCCTTGCATCATTCACTGCAACATCATCTCTACAGAAATGTAAAATCCCCTCCCGCACACAACTTCCATCTTTGTATCATGGATACCTCCAGGGTCCTGCAGAGGCATCACATTGTATTTGTTATAACTAATTAGGAACTAAATATATATATTTTTCAGACTTAACGTGTCGTACAATTTGTTTTCCAGGTGGGAAATTATTTTGTTAAACAACGTGAAATGTCCGGCCACCGGGGAGCCATAGTCATTATTTATTGCCAGTCAAACATGATAGCAATACAATTTGAAGGCTGGCAATGCTGTTTGCCACACCATGCGAGGCTCTCACCCCTCTAACCTTCGGCGCTCATCGCGTGCCTCACAATGAGCACCTTCAGCATTTATTGCGAGCCTCCCCCCTCTACAATACAGGCCTTGTGATTAAAGCCTTTGGCGACCATCATGAGCCCTGCAATGATCGCTCAGTGCAGACGTCGTCCAACCCGCCACTTTCGTGCCTCACGCTGAGCTCAAGCCCGTAACTTTTAGCATAGCGTGACCAACATTCGTAATTACGGCAACTATTATATGTGATATATATGTTCAAAATACTTTGGAGTTTACTATACTGCTGTATTAGCTTTGAGCAGTAGGGCTCGTTATACACTTTTGGGGCCCTCATGGTATGCTAGGCCTTCCAGACAGGAGGTACCGTTCCATGGATCATAGTATTTTCATCTATTTATTGGATACCGAAAGAAAAAATAGGGTATGGTGGCTCAGGTATATCACATAAGAACCAAATGTATACGTTTAATAATTTGGGTGCTCCTAAGGATAAATAAAGCATATTGTGTGAAAAGACAAAAGATCCTATTATAGGGCACACCTAATAATCCTAATCTCAGAAAAAAGAGAATAAACTAAATTATAAAACTTAACTTTTATTAATTGGTAAAATCCATATTAAAATATGTAAACATAGGCTGCAAAGAGGCCACAAAGATATTGGATTGACTAATATGGTATCTCAAAATTGTAGATTCTGACCGTAATAGACAAACCATATAAAGTGCTAAGTGACAATGTACTCACAAAGTGACTAGTATACGAAATAAAGTGCTTGATGTAAAGTGACAAGTGCTGTGATTCATATAGTATATAACTATATGATAGTGGAAACTATAAATAAATGCAGTATATAGAGAGCTGCAAAGGTGCAGAAAATTATATTATCCAGCTATATGCTGATGATATAAAGAGATACCAAATGTCCTACCAAAGAAATGGGATGAAAAAAACTGTAAAGTAAAAGAATAGCTATTGAGTGATAAATGCCCCAATGCTATATTGCATATCCAGTGTAATATTATCCCAAAGCTATAGCGTTAAAACCAGGATCCCCTGCGTATAATCCACCTTCCTTCTACTTGTAAACTAGCTGAACTGCATTAATTGGTAGATTGATAGTAACCCTTGATGAAATTCAAGAAACGTGCGTCGGGTCAACGTAGGAACGCCGTCGCGGGTCAATGACCTCATTCGTTTGGGTCAAGACCGCGGCGTGCAAGGCAGAGAGCTAGCGTTTTCATATCAGGCCTATAGTTTAAAGTCCCTTCACAGAATCTACCAATTAATGCAGTTCAGCTAGTTTACAAGTAGAAGGAAGGTGGTCACTGATACATGGAGGCTCTGAGGTCAGCACTGGTCACTCACTAGTTAATATACAGATATAACATGGTGATGTCATAGGGATTGTGATGTCATCAACATTCTACTGACTCCAAGCCAACTATCACAGAGGGTGCAGCCGCCATTAGCCGGTCTCCCTCAGTCAGTAGTGACCAGTACCGATACTTTATTGGGTCAAGACGTGATTCTGATGAGAGACTGGATCTGACAGAGTGCTGGAGGAGGACAAGTCTGGAGGTGAGTGATGGGTTATAGGTGTTATAGATATATAACTACTAGCGACTTGTCCGTCAAAAATGACGGTCAATAAAAGAAAGTGTTGAAATGCTGTTTGCCACACAATGTGAGTGTACTGTGTGCCTCAACTATATAGACCCCTCTAACACAGTAATGAACGCATGTAATAACACTATAAGTGCCATGAGGGTCATCCAGGACCCTCATGACCCAAAGTGTAAGCACTACACCATTTTAACCTGGTCACTTATGGGGGTCTATACAGACCCTCATAAGCCTCTATTTAACCCCATTAGTCCCATAAGGGTATTTAAAGACCCTCATTGGACAGTTAGAAGCCTAACATAACCCCGTAAGTGCTATGAGGGTTCTCCAGTACCCTCATGATACTAAGTATAAACAGTACACTGCACTATAGCCCCCCAATAATCCATTAAATCTAAGCTAACACCCCTCTACACTAACCTATTAACACCTACACTACCTACCTAAACTACCTACCCCCTAATAAAAAAAAACACCACTCTAATTACAGAAAATAATAAAACCTAAGTCACAGAAAATAAAAAATCTACATTACAAAAATAAAAAAACTCACAAAAAAGAAAAAATCTACATTACAAAAAAGAAAAAATCAACATTACAGAACATAAAAAAAAACTGTCACAAAAAATAAAAAAACTACATTTACAAAAAAAAATAAGAAATTACACACCTGAAAAGGAAATACATACAGAATTTATATATTACATGACTATAAAATACAAATAAAATAAAATACAATACCCCCATCTAAAATACATTAAATCCTATCTAACATGCACATATACCCCACTATCTAAAATACTTTAAATCCTATCTAAAATACACACATACCCCACTATCTAAAATACTTTAAATCCTATCTAAAATACACACATACCCCACTATCTAAAATACATGAAATCCTATCTAACATACATACACACCCCCTATCTATCTAAATTACATCCCCCTATCTAACATACAATAAATCCTATCTACATACACAAACTAAATCTAACCTAAAATAAAATAATTAAGACCACTTATCTTTGCAGATGTCTCTTCAGATCGGCCCCCTAGGGAAAAAAACAATTTAGTACAACACATTTACATACAATAAATAAAAATTCTAAATATTGTCTGTAACGGATCTACTGGCACCCCGACCGGGTACCTCCGTTGATGGATGCGTCCTAGCTTGCGTCGAGGCCTACAAGCACTGCACCGGACACCAAATCCACCACAGACTCCAATGATAGTACGACAGGAACAAGCGTTCAGTAGTTACAGCTCAAGGGAGTATGCAAAAGCATAGCAATCCCCAGTATGATATAGCGATCCCTTCAATAACGAGACAAGGCTACGTTTTGAAGGGTCAAGTAGAACTATATTTTAATGACAGGGAATCTCCTTTTATGCAATGTTGCCCTCTGAAGGGCTACACCCACATAATTATCACAACAGCCAATTATCTGCATAGTTCAACCCCCACGTCTCCTCCCCTCAGATAACAGGTAACACAATTAAAACAGACACAATTTTAACCACATTCTGGATGTACCCCAAATACAGGGGGTACACCTTTAAGTCCCGCACCATTCAATATCTCTCACCCAGGGGAACAACATATACAAAAATGGCATGAATCAGACCAGGGGTTCAAAAGTTAGTAAAAGTATGTTTTTACACATAACACACAGACATTGCACATATCCCCCACACAATACACATATAGGACAATAGGTGAGTCACACCTCCCTGGCAACTTGGATACAATCAGACATTAATTAGATCATTCTTATCAGAGAATGAAAACACTTTGGAAAATGCAAGGATCCTTTACAACTTTCTTATCTCTTGAATCTCTGTAACAGGATTATCTATTAGCCTAGGTCTGCAAAAGTCTGGCTAATATTCTGAGCCAATATATTCTGTAGAACATCAACCAACATATATATAGTAGGATCATATTTTAACCATAATAATCATAAAACAGTTTAAAACAGTGATGGGTTCCGCTACATTGTCATTATTATACTCACCTTTCCAGCATGTCCCCGTCCTTCTTATTTTCTTCTCCGGCAAATGACTTATTATTTTTTGTGAGTTAGGTTTTATTATTTTTTGTAATTAGTGTGGTGGGGGTTTATTAGGGTGTAGGTAGGTAGTGTAATTGTTAATAGGTTAGTGTAGGGGGGTATTTTAGATTTAATGGTTTATAGGGGGAGGTATAGTGCAGTGTAGTTTTTGTACTTAGTGTCAGGAGGGTCCTTGAGGACCATCATGGCACTTATATTGTTAATGTTCGGGTCATAATTGCTTCATAAGGGTCTTTATATACCCTTATGGAACTGATGGGGCTAAATAGTGGTTTATGAGGGTCTGTATAGACCCCCATAAGAGGCTGTGTTAAATAGTCTTCATTGACCCCTATGAGTTACAGGCTTAATTAAGGGATTATGGGGATCTGTATTGACCCCCATAAGAGGCTGTGTTAAATAGTCTTCATTGACCCCCTGAGTGACAGGCTTAATTAAAGGTTTAAGCGGGTCTTCATTGGTCCCCATGAGTGACAGGGTTAATTAAGGGATATGGGGGTCTGTATTGACCCCCATGAGTGACAGGGTTAATAAAGGGTTTATGGGGATCTGTATTGACCCCCAGGAGTGACAGGGATAATTAAGTGCTTATGGGGGTCTGTATTGTCCCCATGAGTGACAGGGTTATTTAGGTGCTGATGGGGCTCTGTATAGTGTATCTGTATAAGTGATAGGGTTATTTCTTTTATTGCAGGTCCTTTAAGGACCGTTATGATGGCAGCGATCGAGTGCGATCGGGGACCCCCACTACAAGAGTTAATGTGGGGACCCCAGCATCGGGGAGTTATTTTTAGGTGCCAGTGAGGGTACTTAAAGTACCCCCGCTGCCGGCCGTAACTGTTTGTGTGCCGCGGACCCTTTAAGGACCCGCGGCAGGGACTTAACACCTTTTAAATGCAGTGGGGGACACAATTGTCGCCCCCACAGCATTAGTTAATGTCGGACAATGCCAGGGGCCCCCCATGGGGACCCCCAGCATGGGCTTAATGTAGGCTTGGATCTTTTGGGCAAGTTGTAAGTGGCTTGCACGGTCCGGGGTTGTGGAGCCTCGTTATCATTTTTTTTAAAACTCCATTTTTTTTCTTGCTTAACCGATTTTTGAGTGCCAAAACTCAGGAATTTTGGGGGGTTAGTGGGTTGTTTTGAGACCTTGGGTATTTTATAGCTCCCTCCGCACACTGTATACATACACACACATATACACATATAGCTCCCTCCCAAACACTGTATACATACACACATATACACATAAAGCTCCCTCCCCACACTGTATACATACACACACATATACACATATAGCTCCCTCCCCACACTGTATACACACACACACACATATACACATATAGCTCCCTCCACACACTGTATACATACACACATATACACATATAACTCCCTCCACACACTGTATACATACACACATATACACATATAGCTCCCTCCCCACACTGTATACACACACATATACACATATAGCTCCCTCCACACACTGTATACATACACACATATACACATATAGCTCCCTCCCCACACTGTATACACACACACATATACACATATAGCTCCCTCCCCACACTGTATACACACACATATACACATATAGCTCCCTCCCCACACTGTATATATACACACACATATACACATATAGCTCCCTCCCCACACTGTATACATACACACACATATACACATATAGCTCCCTCCCCACACTGTATACATACACACACATATACACATATAGCTCCCTCCACACACTGTATACATACATGCATATACACATACATCTCCCTCCTTACACTGTATACACACACATATACACATATAGCTCCCTCCCCACACTGTATACATACACACACATATACACATATAGCTCCCTCCCCACACTGTATACATACACACACATACACATATAGCTCCCTACCCACACTGTATACACAAACATATACACATATAGCTCCCTCCACACACTGTATACATACACACACCTACACATATAGCTCTCTCCCCACACTGTATACATACACACACATATACACATATAGCTCCCTCCCCACACTGTATACATACACACACATAGACATATTGCTCCCTCCCCACACTGTATACATACACACACACACACATATAGCTCCCTCCCCACACTGTATACAGACACACACATACACATATAGCTCCCTCCCCACACTGTATACACACACACATATACACATATAGCTCCCTCCTCACACTGTATACACACACACATACACATATTGCTCCCTCCCCACACTGTATACATACACACACATAGACATATTGCTCCCTCCCCACATTGTATACACACACACACATACACATATAGCTCCCTCCCCACACTGTATACACACACACATATACACATATAGCTCCCTCCTCACACTGTATACATACACACACATATACACATATAGCTCCCTCCCCACACTGTATACACACACATATACACATATAGCTCCCTTCCCACACTGTATATACACACATATACACATATAGCTCCCTCCCCACACTGTATACACACACATATACACATATAGCTCCCTCCCCACACTGTATACACACAAACACATATACACATATAGCTCCCTTCCTATTATGTATACTGTAACGGAACCCATCACTGTTTTACCCTGTTTTATGATTATTATGGTTAAAATATGATCCTACTATTATACTGCATGTATGTTGGTTGATGCTCTGCAGAATATTGTCCCAGACATTTGCAGCTACTTAGCATGGGAGATAATCCTGTTACAGAGACTCTGCATAAGATAAAGGAAGTCTATTGTATACAGTGTTTTCATTCTCAGATAAGAACAAAGAAGTGTAATTGAATCAATGTCTGATTGTATCAAAGTTGCCAGGGAGCCTCGGGGAGGTGTGACCCACCTATTGTTCTCTTTATGTGTATTGTGCGGCCAAATATGGGCATGTGTATTGCCTGTGGGAAGAGATGGGTATAAATATTTCTGCAATAACAAAATAAAGTCAGTATTCATTTGACTCCCAAATTGTGTGTCGTCCAATATGGGAGGTCAGGGATGGTGAAACTGTAGTGCCTCTTGGGTATTTTACCGTATACCAGCGGAGATATTGGACTGCGTGTTCCAGCTCCGTTACATTTGGTGGCAAGTGGCGGAATTGTTCCCATAATCAGAAGGACAGCTACAGGAGACACCATTCCGTGGAGTACAAATTGAGGGCAACGCTAGTATCCGTACAGCGCCCCTGGCTACAGCAGGATGGAACCGGCTAGTTTTCGGACAGCGTTCCATCATAAGAAGGAGGAGGCGGCCGCGGACTACAGGGATGCAGATAGAAAGGAACTCATGGTTACAGTACCTCTTATTGTTCCACAGAATGAGTTTGGAAGAGAACTCCAAAGCAGACTGGCCTTTTTCCCAGGTACGCTTCCCATAAAAACCTTGGAATGGTTAATGACAGATGTCCACAAATCCATAATGGAAAAGCAGCGGGCACGGGAGCGGTCCATCTTGGGAGCTGCTAACCCACCTCCCACCATTAACCCCCCCCCAGCACTACGTCCGGGTGGTGGGAACTACCAAACCCCTCCACGGTACATCAGGTGCCACACGTGTAACCAGCAGGGTCACATGCAGAGAGACTGTCCCAGAAACAGAAACCGCTCCACGTGGAATACTCCAACTAATTCCCCCCCCCCCCAGTGGCAGTGTGTACCCCAGGGAGCTGAAGGTGTCGTCCTTCCTCCCCAGCGACAGTGTGTACCCCAGGGAGCTGTAGGTGTCGTCCTTCCTCCCCAGCAGCAGTGTGTACCCCAGGGGGCCGAAGGTGTCGTCCTTCCCCCCCAGCGGCAGTGTGTACCCCAGGGAGCCGAAGGTGTCGTCCTTCCCCCCCAGCGGCAGTGTGTTCCCCAGGGAGCCGAAGTTGTCGTCTTTCCTCCCCAGCGGCAGTGTGTACCCCAGGGAGCTGAAGGTGTCGTCCTCCCTCCCCATCGACAGTGTGTACCCCAGGGAGCTGAAGGTGTTGTCCTTCCTCCCCAGTGGCAGTGTGTACCCCAGGGAGCTGAAGGTGTCGTCCTTCCTCCCCAGCGACAGTGTGTACCCCAGGGGGCCGAAGGTGTCGTCCTTCCCCCCCAGCGGCAGTGTGTACCCCAGGGAGCAGAAGGGGCCGTCCTTCCTCCCCAGCGGCAGTGTGAACCCCAGGGGGCAGAAGGTGTCGTCCTTTCCCCCCAGCGGCAGTGTGAACCCCAGGGGGCAGAAGGTGTCGTCCTTCCCCCTCAGCGGCAGTGTGAACCCCAGGGGGCAGAAGGTGTCATCCTTCCTCCCCAGCGGCAGTGTGAACCCCAGGGGGCAGAAGGTGTCGTCCTTCCCCCCCAGCAGCAGTGTGTACCCCAGGGAGCAGAAGGTGTCGACCTTTCTCCACAGCGGCAGTGGGTACCCCAGGGGGCCAACGGTGTCATCCTTCCCCCCCAGCAGCAGTGTGAACCCCAGGGGGCAGAAGGTGTCGTCCTTACCCCCCAGCGGCAGTGTGAAACACAGGGGGCAGAAGGTGTCGTCCTTCCCCCCCAGCGACAGTTTACCCTAACCAGGGGAGACACCAATCTCCCAGACAGCCCAGATGGGACAGTGGTCTCTGCGCCTACAGCCTGTCCAGATCCCCAACTACCCTCACTGGGACAACCGGAGGAGGGGGTAAGTACAAATTCCCCTCCCCAGCTAACTTCTAATGTGGCCCCAGGGTTAACAGAGGAAATGTTAACCCCCACTGACCACCACGTTTCCCTGGCTACTGAGCCGGAATATGTCCCAAGTACCCCAGCAGAAGAGCTGACAGTGGGGCAGAGTGCAGTCGGCCTCTGTCCTCCCTTTGTCCCTTGTACAGAGCAGGAGGTCCTGCAGGTTATACCAGCAGAAGAGCTGGCATCAGGGCAGAGAGCCGCTGGCCTCTGCCCCTCAAGTCCCCTCAGCGTGTTGCACCATCACCCCAGCGAAATATCCAGGTGCCTGGTTAGACTTCCCCCCAAAGGGGAGATGTGTGACGAAGTGCCCTTCGCCACTTTGGCGTGGAGAGGACTGTTTGCCAGCCTCCTGCCCTGCGACTATGGCCCTGGTACATATTGCCCTTTGGAACCAGTGTTCGGCCATACCAGAGTGTATGTCACTCATTCTGGCCCTTTACATACAGGGGGTTCATTCTGTACTTGCCCTGTGGGAGCGGTGATACCACAGATAGCTATGCCATGGAGCCCATTCATATAATGAAAGACTATGGGAAAGACTTTAGCTACTTAGCAATTGAACTGTGTGAATAGAATCTGAGCGCTATTCGGTAGTTTTGTGCGCTCAGATCCCAGCTATCTGGGGATATGGGAAATGTGAGTAAATGTGAATTGCAGTAATGCTGATGGGTTGTCAAACTAGAGAATTGACCAACAAATACTTTTGTCCGGACATCCCCAGGCCGATCCGTTGGGATCAGACCGTGTATGCCGGCTTATGGTCACGGGGGAGGTGTGTAACGGAACCCATCACTGTTTTACCCTGTTTTATGATTATTATGGTTAAAATATGATCCTAGTATTATACTGCATGTATGTTGGTTGATGCTCTGCAGAATATTGTCCCAGACATTTGCAGCTACTTAGCATGGGAGATAATCCTGTTACAGAGACTCCGCATAAGATAAAGGAAGTCTATTGTATACAGTGT
The DNA here is from genome assembly GCA_027410445.1 of Discoglossus pictus. Classification (NCBI taxonomy): domain Eukaryota; kingdom Metazoa; phylum Chordata; class Amphibia; order Anura; family Alytidae; genus Discoglossus; species Discoglossus pictus. Next base: position 482,839 of record JAPZIH010000674.1, on the reverse strand, counting down.
TTTCATTCTCAGATAAGAACAAAGAAGTGTAATTGAATCAATGTCTGATTGTATCAAAGTTGCCAGGGAGCCTCGGGGAGGTGTGACCCACCTATTGTTCTCTTTATGTGTATTGTGCGGCCAAATATGGGCATGTGTATTGCCTGTGGGAAGAGATGGGTATAAATATTTCTGCAATAACAAAATAAAGTCAGTATTCATTTGACTCCCAAATTGTGTGTCGTCCAATATGGGAGGTCGGGGGTGGTGAAACTGTAGTGCCTCTTGGGTATTTTACCGTATACCAGCGGAGATATTGGACTGCGTGTTCCAGCTCCGTTACATATACAGACACACACATATACACATATAGCTCCCTCCCCACACTGTATACACACACATATACACATATAGCTCCCTCCCCACACTGTATACATACACACACATATACACATATAGCTCGCTCCACACACTGTATACATACACATATACACATATAGCTCCCTCCACACACTGTATACACACACATATACACATATAGCTCCCTCCCCATACTGTAGACGCACACACATATACACATACAGCTCCCTCCCCACACTGTATACATACACATATACACATATAGCTCCCTCCCCACACTGTATACATACACACATATACACATATAGCTCCCTCCCCACACTGTATACACACACATATACACATATAGCTCCCTCCCCACACTGTATACATACACACACATATAAACATATAGCTCCCTCCCCACACTGTATACATACACACACATATACACATATAGCTCCCTCCACACACTGTATACATACATGCATATACACATACAGCTCCCTCCCCACACTGTATACACACACATATACACATATAGCTCCCTCCCCACACTGTATACATACACACACACATACACATATAGCTCCCTCCCCACACTGTATACATACACACACATATACACATATAGCTCCCTCCCCACACTGTATACATACACACACATATACACATATAGCTCCCTCCACACACTGTATACATACATGCATATACACATACAGCTCCCTCCCCACACTGTATACACACACATATACACATATAGCTCCCTTCCCACACTGTATACATACACACACATACACATATAGCTCCCTCCCCACACTGTATACATACACACACATATACACATATAGCTCCCTCCACACACTGTATACATACACACACATACACATATAGCTCCCTCCCCACACTGTATACACACACATATACACATATAGCTCCCTCCACACACTGTATACATACACACACCTACACATATAGCTCTCTCCCCACACTGTATACATACACACACATATACACATATAGCTCCCTCCCCACACTGTATACATACACACACATAGACATATAGCTCCCTCCCCACACTGTATACACACACACATATACACATATAGCTCCCTCCTCACACTGTGTACATACACACACATAGACATATTGCTCCCCCCCCACATTGTATACACACACACACATACACATATAGCTCCCTCCCCACACTGTATACACACACACATATACACATATAGCTCCCTCCTCACACTGTATACATACACACACACATATACACATATAGCTCCCTCCCCACACTGTATACACACACATATACACATATAGCTCCCTCCCCACACTGTATATACACACATATACACATATAGCTCCCTCCCCACACTGTATACACACACATATACACATATAGCTCCCTCCCCACACTGTATACACACACACACATATACACATATATCTCCCTCCCCATTATGTATACTGTAACGGAACCCATCACTGTTTTACCCTGTTTTATGATTATTATGGTTAAAATATGATCCTACTATTATACTGCATGTATGTTGGTTGATGCTCTGCAGAATATTGTCCCAGACATTTGCAGCTACTTAGCATGGGAGATAATCCTGTTACAGAGACTCTGCATAAGATAAAGGAAGTCTATTGTATACAGTGTTTTCATTCTCAGATAAGAACAAAGAAGTGTAATTGAATCAATGTCTGATTGTATCAAAGTTGCCAGGGAGCCTCGGGGAGGTGTGACCCACCTATTGTTCTCTTTATGTGTATTGTGCGGCCAAATATGGGCATGTGTATTGCCTGTGGGAAGAGATGGGTATAAATATTTCTGCAATAACAAAATAAAGTCAGTATTCATTTGACTCCCAAATTGTGTGTCGTCCAATATGGGAGGTCAGGGATGGTGAAACTGTAGTGCCTCTTGGGTATTTTACCGTATACCAGCGGAGATATTGGACTGCGTGTTCCAGCTCCGTTACATTTGGTGGCAAGTGGCGGAATTGTTCCCATGGTCAGAAGGACAGCTACAGGAGACACCATTCCGTGGAGTACAAATTGAGGGCAACGCTAGTATCCGTACAGCGCCCCTGGCTACAGCAGGATGGAACCGGCTAGTTTTCGGACAGCGTTCCATCATAAGAAGGAGGAGGCGGCCGCGGACTACAGGGATGCAGATAGAAAGGAACTCATGGTTACAGTACCTCTTATTGCTCCACAGAATGAGTTTGGAAGAGAACTCCAAAGCAGACTGGCCTTTTTCCCAGGTACGCTTCCCATAAAAACCTTGGAATGTTTAATGACAGATGTCCACAAATCCATAATGGAAAAGCAGCGGGCACGGGAGCGGTCCATCTTGGGAGCTGCTAACCCACCTCCCACCATTAACCCCCCCCCAGCACTACGTCCGGGTGGTGGGAACTACCAAACCCCTCCACGGTACATCAGGTGCCACACGTGTAACCAGCAGGGTCACATGCAGAGAGACTGTCCCAGAAACAGAAACCGCTCCACGTGGAATACTCCAACTAATTCCCCCCCCCCAGCGGCAGTGTGTACCCCAGGGAGCTGAAGGTGTCGTCCTTCCTCCCCAGCGACAGTGTGTACCCCAGGGAGCTGTAGGTGTCGTCCTTCCTCCCCAGCAGCAGTGTGTACCCCAGGGGGCCGAAGGTGTCGTCCTTCCCCCCCAGCGGCAGTGTGTACCCCAGGGAGCCGAAGGTGTCGTCCTTCCCCCCCAGCGGCAGTGTGTTCCCCAGGGAGCCGAAGTTGTCGTCTTTCCTCCCCAGCGGCAGTGTGTACCCCAGGGAGCCGAAGGTGTCGTCCTTCCCCCCCAGCGGCAGTGTGTTCCCCAGGGAGCCGAAGTTGTCGTCTTTCCTCCCCAGCGGCAGTGTGTACCCCAGGGAGCTGAAGGTGTCGTCCTCCCTCCCCAGCGACAGTGTGTACCCCAGGGAGCTGAAGGTGTCGTCCTTCCTCCCCAGCGGCAGTGTGTACCCCAGGGAGCTGAAGGTGTCGTCCTTCCTCCCCAGCGACAGTGAGTACCCCAGGGGGCCGAAGGTGTCGTCCTTCCCCCCCAGCGGCAATGTGTACCCCAGGGAGCAGAAGGGGCCGTCCTTCCTCCCCAGCGGCAGTGTGAACCCCAGGGGGCAGAAGGTGTCGTCCTCTACCCCCAGCGGCAGTGTGAACCCCAGGGGGCAGAAGGTGTCGTCCTTCCCCCTCAGCGGCAGTGTGAACCCCAGGGGGCAGAAGGTGTCATCCTTCCTCCCCAGCGGCAGTGTGAACCCCAGGGGGCAGAAGGTGTCGTCCTTCCCCCCCAGCAGCAGTGTGTACCCCAGGGAGCAGAAGGTGTCGACCTTCCTCCACAGCGGCAGTGGGTACCCCAGGGGGCCAACGGTGTCATCCTTCCCCCCCAGCGGCAGTGTGAACCCCAGGGGGCAGAAGGTGTCGTCCTTACCCCCCAGTGGCAGTGTGAAACACAGGGGGCAGAAGGTGTCGTCTTTCCCCCCCAGCGACAGTTTACCCTAACCAGGGGAGACACCAATCTCCCAGACAGCCCAGATGGGACAGTGGTCTCTGCGCCTACAGCCTGTCCAGATCCCCAACTACCCTCACTGGGACAACCGGAGGAGGGGGTAAGTACAAATTCCCCACCCCAGCTAACTTCTAATGTGGCCCCCAGGGTTAACAGAGGAAATGTTAACCCCCACTGACCACCACGTTTCCCTGGCTACTGAGCCGGAATATGTCCCAAGTACCCCAGCAGAAGAGCTGACAGTGGGGCAGAGTGCAGTCGGCCTCTGTCCTCCCTTTGTCCCTTGTACAGAGCAGGAGGTCCTGCAGGTTATACCAGCAGAAGAGCTGGCATCAGGGCAGAGAGCCGCTGGCCTCTGCCCCTCAAGTCCCCTCAGCGTGTTGCACCATCACCCCAGCAAAATATCCAGGTGCCTGGTTAGACTTCCCCCCAAAGGGGAGATGTGTGACGAAGTGCCCTTCGCCACTTTGGCGTGGAGAGGACTGTTTGCCAGCCTCCTGCCCTGCGACTATGGCCCTGGTACATATTGCCCTTTGGAACCAGTGTTCGGCCATACCAGAGTGTATGTCACTCATTCTGGCCCTTTACATACAGGGTGGTCATTCTGTACTTGCCCTGTGGGAGCGGTGATACCACAGATAGCTATGCCATGGAGCCCATTCATATAATGAAAGACTATGGGAAAGACTTTAGCTACTTGGCAATTGAACTGTGTGAATAGGATCTGAGCGCTATTCGGTAGTTTTGTGCGCTCAGATCCCAGCTATCTGGGGATATGGGAAATGTGAGTAAATGTGAATTGCAGTAATGCTGATGGGTTGTCAAACTAGAGAATTGACCAACAAATACTTTTGTCCGGACATCCCCAGGCCGATCCGTTGGGATCAGACAGTGTATGCCGGCTTATGGTCACGGGGGAGGTGTGTAACGGAACCCATCACTGTTTTACCCTGTTTTATGATTATTATGGTTAAAATATGATCCTAGTATTATACTGCATGTATGTTGGTTGATGCTCTGCAGAATATTGTCCTAGACATTTGCAGCTACTTAGCATGGGAGATAATCCTGTTACAGAGACTCTGCATAAGATAAAGGAAGTCTATTGTATACAGTGTTTTCATTCTCAGATAAGAACAAAGAAGTGTAATTGAATCAATGTCTGATTGTATCAAAGTTGCCAGGGAGCCTCGGGGAGGTGTGACCCACCTATTGTTCTCTTTATGTGTATTGTGCGGCCAAATATGGGCATGTGTATTGCCTGTGAGAAGAGATGGGTATAAATATTTCTGCAATAACAAAATAAAGTCAGTATTCATTTGACTCCCAAATTGTGTGTCGTCCAATATGGGAGGTCGGGGATGGTGAAACTGTAGTGCCTCTTGGGTATTTTACCGTATACCAGCGGAGATATTGGACTGCGTGTTCCAGCTCCGTTACATATACAGACACACACATATACACATATAGCTCCCTCCCCACACTGTATACACACACATATACACATATAGCTCCCTCCCCACACTGTATACATACACACACATATACACATATAGCTCGCTCCCCACACTGTATACATACACATATACACATATAGCTCCCTCCACACACTGTATACACACACATATACACATATAGCTCCCTCCCCATACTGTAGACACACACACATATACACATACAGCTCCCTCCCCACACTGTATACATACACATATACACATATAGCTCCCTCCCCACACTGTATACACACATATACACATATAGCTCCCTCCCCATACTGTATACATACATACACACACATATACACATACAGCTCCCTCCCCACACTGTATACATACACACACATATACACATATAGCTCCCTCCCCACACTGTATACATACACACACATATACACATAAAGCTCCCTCCCCACACTGTATACATACACACACATATACACATATAGCTCCCTCCCCACACTGTATACATACACACACATATACACATATAGCTCCCTCCCCACGCTGTATACATACACACAAATACACATATAGCTCCCTCCCCACACTGTATACATACACATATACACATATAGCTCCCTTCCCACACTGTATACATACACACACATATACACATATAGCTCCCTCCCCACACTGTATACACACACATATACACATATAGCTCCCTCCCCACACTGTATACATACACACACATATACACATATAGCTCCCTCCCCACACTGTATACATACACACACATACACATGTAGCTCCCTCCACACACTGTATACATACACACACATATACACATATAGCTCCCTCCCCACACTGTATACATACACACACATATACACATATAGCTCCCTCCCCACGCTGTATACATACACACAAATACACATATAGCTCCCTCCCCACACTGTATACATACACATATACACATATAGCTCCCTTCCCACACTGTATACATACACACACATATACACATATAGCTCCCTCCCCACACTGTATACACACACATATACACATATAGCTCCCTCCCCACACTGTATACACACACATATACACATATAGCTCCCTCCCCACACTGTATACATAAACACACATATACACATATAGCTCCCTCCCCACACTGTATACATACACACACATACACATGTAGCTCCCTCCACACACTGTATACATACACACACATATACAAATATAGCTCCCTCCCCACACTGTATACACACACACACACATACACATGTAGATCCCTCCACACACTGTATACATACACATATACACATATAGCTCCCTCCCCACACTGTATACATACACACACATATACACATATAGCTCCCTCCCCACACTGTATACACACACACACATACACATATAGCTCCCTCCCCACACTGTATACATACACACACATATACACATATAGCTCCCTCCCCACACTGTATAAACACACACACACATACACATATAGCTCCCTCCCCACACTGTATACATACACACACATATACACATATAGCTCCCTCCCCACACTGTATACATACATACATACACACATACACATATAGCTCCCTCCCCACGCTGTATACATACACACATATACACATACAGCTCCCTCCCCACACTGTATACATACATACATACACACATACACATGTAGCTCCCTCCACACACTGTATACATACACACACATACACATATAGCTCCCTCCCCACACTGTATACACACACATATACACATATAGCTACCTCCCTGCTCTGTATACATATACACATATAGCTCCCTCCCCACACTGTATACATACACACAAATATACACATACAGCTCCCTCCCCACACTGTATACATACACACACATACACATATAGCTCCCTCCACACACTGTATATACACAAATATACACATATAGCTCCCTCCACACACTGTATACATACACACACACATACACATATAGCTCCCTCCCCACACTGTATACACACACACACATATACACATATAGCTCCCTCCCCACACTGTATACATACACACACATACACATGTAGCTCCCTCCACACACTGTATACATACACATATACACATATAGCTCCCTCCCCACACTGTATACATACACACACACATACACATATAGCTCCCTCCCCACACTGTATACATACACACACACACACACATACACATATAGCTCCCTCCCCACACTGTATACATACACACACATATACACATATAGCTCCCTCCCCACACTGTATACACACACATATACACATATAGCTCCCTCCCCACACTGTATACATACACACACATATACACATATAGCTCCCTCCCCACACTGTATACATACACACACATATACACATATAGCTCCCTCCCCACGCTGTATACATACACACACATATACAGGGAGTGCAGAATTATTAGGCAAGTTGTATTTTTGAGGATTAATTTTATTATTGAACAACAACCATGTTCTCAGTGAACCCAAAAAAACTCATTAATATCAAAGCTGAATATTTTTGGAAGTAGTTTTTAGTTTGTTTTTAGTTTTAGCTATTTTAGGGGGATATCTGTGTGTGCAGGTGACTATTACTGTGCATAATTATTAGGCAACTTAACAAAAAACAAATATATACCCATTTCAATTATTTATTTTTACCAGTGAAACCAATATAACATCTCAACATTCACAAATATACATTTCTGACATTCAAAAACAAAACAAAAACAAATCAGTGACCAATATAGCCACCTTTCTTTGCAAGGACACTCAAAAGCCTGCCATCCATGGATTCTGTCAGTGTTTTGATCTGTTCACCATCAACATTACGTGCAGCAGCAACCACAGCCTCCCAGACACTGTTCAGAGAGGTGTACTGTTTTCCCTCCTTGTAAATCTCACATTTGATGATGGACCACAGGTTCTCAATGGGGTTCAGATCAGGTGAACAAGGAGGCCATGTCATTAGATTTTGTTCTTTTATACCCTTTCTTGCCAGCCACGCTGTGGAGTACTTGGACGCGTGTGATGGAGCATTTTCCTGCATGAAAATCATGTTTTTCTTAAAGGATGCAGACTTCTTCCTGTACCACTGCTTGAAGAAGGTGTCTTCCAGGAACTGGCAGTAGGACTGGGAGTTGAGCTTGACTCCATCCTCAACCCGAAAAGGCCCCACAAGCTCATCTTTGATGATACCAGCCCAAACCAGTACTCCACCTCCACCTTGCTGGCGTCTGAGTCGGACTGGAGCTCTCTGCCCTTTACCAATCCAGCCACGGGCCCATCCATCTGGCCCATCAAGACTCACTCTCATTTCATCAGTCCATAAAACCTTAAAAAAATCAGTCTTGAGATATTTCTTGGCCCAGTCTTGACGTTTCAGTTTGTGTGTCTTGTTCAGTGGTGGTCGTCTTTCAGCCTTTCTTACCTTGGCCATGTCTTTGAGTATTGCACACCTTGTGCTTTTGGGCACTCCAGTGATGTTGCAGCTCTGAAATATGGCCAAACTGGTGGCAAGTGGCATCGTGGCAGCTGCACGCTTGACTTTTCTCAGTTCATGGGCAGTTATTTTGCGCCTTGGTTTTTCCACACGCTTCTTGCGACCCTGTTGACTATTTTGAATGGAACGCTTGATTGTTCGATGATCACGCTTCAGAAGCTTTGCAATTTTAAGAGTGCTGCATCCCTCTGCAAGATATCTCACTATTTTTGACTTTTCTGAGCCTGTCAAGTCCTTCTTTTGACCCATTTTGCCAAAGGAAAGGAAGTTGCCTAATAATTATGCACACCTGATATAGTGTGTTGATGTCATTAGACCACACCCCTTCTCATTACAGAGATGCACATCACCTAATATGCTTAATTAGTAGTAGGCTTTCAAGCCTATACAGCTTGGAGTGAGACAACATGCATAAAGAGGATGATGTGGTCAAAATACGCATTTGCCTAATAATTCTGCACTCCCTGTACACATATAGCTCCCTCCACACACTGTATACACACACATATACACATATAGCTCCCTCCCCACACTGTATACACACACACACATACACATATAGCTCCCTCCCCACACTGTATACATACACACACATATACACATATAGCTCCCTGCCCACGCTGTATACATACACACACATATAGCTCCCTCCCCACACTGTATACACACACACACACACATATATACACATATAGCTCCCTCCCCACACTGTATATACACACACATACACATATAGCTCCCTCCCCACACTGTATACATACACACACATACACATATAGCTCTCTCCCCACACTGTATACATACACACATATAGCTCCCTCCCCATAATGTATACATACACACACATACACATATAGCTCCCTCCACACACTGTATACATACACACATATACACATATAGCTCCCTCCTTACACTGTATACATACACACACATACACATATAGCTCCTGTAACGGAGCTGGAACACGCAGTCCAATATCTCCGCTGGTATACGGTAAAATATCCAAGTAGCACTACAGTTTCACCATTCCCAACCTCCCATATTGGACGACACACAATTTGGGAGTCAAATGAATACTGACTTTATTTTGTTATGTGCAGAAAATTTATACCCATCTCTTCCCACAGGCAATACACATTCCCATATTTGGCCGCACAATACACATAAAGAGAACAATAGGTGAGTCACACCTCCCCGAGGCTCCCTGGCAACTTTGATACAATCAGACATTGATTCAATTACACTTCTTTGTTCCTATCTGAGAACGAAAACACTGTACACAATAGACTTCCTTTATCTTATGCGGAGTCTCTGTAACAGGATTATCTCCCATGCCAAGTAGCTGCAAATGTCTGGGACAATATTCTGCAGAGCATAAACCAACACACATGCAGTACAATAGTAGGATCATATTTTAACCATAATAATCATAAAACAGGGTAAAACAGTGATGGGTTCCGTTACACACCTCCCCCGTGACCTTAAGCCGGCATACACGGTCTGATCCCAACGGATCGGCCTGGGGATGTCCGGACAAAAGTATTTGTTGGTCAATTCTCTAGTTTGACAACCCATCAGCATTACTGCAATTCACATTTACTCACATTTCCCATATCCCCAGGTAGCTGGGATCTGAGCGCACAAAACTACCGAATAGCGCTCAGATCCTCTTCACACAGTTCAATTGCCATGTAGCTAAAGTCTTTCCCAATGTCTTTCATTATATGGATGGGCTCCATGGCATAGTTATCTGGGGTATCATGGTTCATATAGGGCAAGTACAGAATGAGCCCCCTGTATGCAAAGGGCCAGAATGATTGACATACACTCTGGTATGGCCGAACACTGGTTCCAAAGGGCAATATGTCCCAGGGCCATAGTCGCAGGGCAGGAGGCTGGCAAACAGTCCTCTCCAAGACAAAGTGGCGAAGGGCACTTCGTCACACATCTCTCCTTTGGGGGGAAGTCTAACCATGTACCTGGATATTTTGCTGTGGTGATGGGGCAACACGCTGAGGGGACTTGAGGGGCAGAGGCCAGCGGCACTCTGCCTTAATGCCAGCTCTTCTGCTGGTATAACCTGCAGGACCTCCTGCTCTGTACAAGGGACAAAGGGAGGGCAGAGGCCGACTGCACTCTGCCCCACTGTCAGCTCTTCTGCTGGGGTTAACATTTCCTCTGTTAACCCTGGAGCCACATTAGGAGTTAGCTGGGGAGGGGAATTTGTACTTACCCCCTCCTCCGGTTGTCCCAGTGAGAGTAGTTGGGGATCTGGACAGGCTGTCCTGCATCCCGGTAGGTCAGTCACAGAGACCCTGGTCCCATCTGCGCCGTCTGGGGGATTGGTGTCTCCCCTTGTTAGGGTAAGCTGTCGCTGGGGGGAGAGGGTGACATCTTCAGCTCCCTGTGGTTCACACTGCCGCTGGGGGGGAAGGATGACACCTTCTGTCCCCTGGGGTTCACACGGCCGCTGGGGAGGATGGACGACACCTTCTGCCCCCTGTGGTTCACACTGCCGCTGTGGAGGAAGGACGACACCTTCAGCTCCCTGTGGTTCACACTGCCGCTGGGGGGGAAGGACGACACCTTCGGCCCCCTGGGGTACACACTGTCGCTGGGGAGGGGAATTAGTTGGAGTATTCCACGTGGAGCGGTTTCTGTTTCTGGGACAGTCTCTCTGCATGTGGCCCTGTTGGTTACACGTGTGGCACCTGATGTACTGTGGAGGGGTTTGGTAGTTCCCACCACCCGGACGCAGTGCTGGGGGGGGGTTAATGGTGGGAGGTGGGTTAGCAGCTCCCAAGATGGACCGCTCCCGTGCCCGCTGCTTTTCCATTATGGATTTGTGGACATCTGTCATTAACCATTCCAAGGTTTTTATGGGAAGCGTACCTGGGAAAAAGGCCAGTCTGCTTTGAAGTTCTCTTTCAAACTCAGTCTGTGGGGTAATGAGAGGTACTGTAACCATGAGTTCCTTTCTGTCTGCATCCCTGTAGTCCGCAGCCACCTCCTCCTCCTCATGATGGAACGCTGTCTGAAAACTAGCCGGTTCCATCCTGCTGTAGCCAGGGGCGCTGTACGGATACTAGCGTTGCCCTCAATTTGTACTCCACGGAATGGTGTCTCCTGTAGCTGTCCTTCTGACCGTGGGAACAATTCCGCCACTTGCCACCAAATGTAATGGAGCTGGAACACGCAGTCCAATATCTCCGCTGGTATACGGTAAAATATCCAAGAAGCACTACAGTTTTACCATTCCCAACCTCCCATATTGGACGACACACAATTTGGGAGTCACATGAATACTGACTTTATTTTGTTATGTGCAGAAAATTTATACCTATCTCTTCCCACAGGCAATACACATGCCCATATTTGTCTGCACAATACACATAAAGAGAACAATAGGTGGGTCACACCTCCCCGAGGCTCCCTGGCAACTTTGATACAATCAGACATTGATTCAATTACACTTCTTTGTTCCTATCTGAGAACGAAAACACTGTACACAATAGACTTCCTTTATCTCATGCGGAGTCTCTGTAACAGGATTATCTCCCATGCCAAGTAGCTGCAAATGTCTGGGACAATATTCTGCAGAGCATAAACCAACACACATGCAGTACAATAGTAGGATCATATTTTAACCATAATAATCATAAAACAGGGTAAAACAGTGATGGGTTCCGTTACAGCTCCCTCCACACACTGTATACACACACACATATACACATATAGCTCCCTCCCCACACTATATACACACACACACACATATACACATATAGCTCCCTCCCCACACTGTATACATACACACACATACACATATAGCTCCCTCCCCACACTGTATACATACACACACATACACATATAGCTCCCTCCACACACTGTATACATACACACATATATACACATATAGCTCCCTCCCCACACTGTCTACACACACACACATATACACATATAGCTCCCTCCTCACACTGTATACATAGACACATAAAGACATATAGGTCACTCCACACACTGTATACATAGACACATATACACATATAGCTCCCTCCCCACACTGTCTACACACACACACATATACACATATAGCTCCCTCCTCACACTGTATACATAGACACATATACACATATAGGTCACTCCACACACTGTATACATAGACACATATACACATATAGCTCCCTCCACACACTGTATACATACACACATATACACATATAGCTCCCTCCCCACACTGTATACATACACACACATATACACATATAGCTCCCTCCACACACTGTATACATACACACATATACACATAAAGCTCCCTCCACACACTGTATACATACACACATATACACATATAGCTCCCTCCACACACTGTATACACACACACACATATACACATATAGCTCCCTCCCCACACTGTATACACACACACATATACACATATAGCTCCCTCCCCACACTGTATACATACACACACACATATAGCTCCCTCCTTACACTGTATACATACACACACATATACACATATAGCTCCCTCCCCACACTGTATACATACACATATAGCTCCCTCCTCACACTGTATACATACACACACATATACACATATAGCTCCCTCCCCACACTGTATACATACACATATACACATATAGCTCCCTCCCCCACACTGTATACATACACACACATATACACATATAGCTCCCTCCTC
>JAPZIH010000674.1:407500-468828 GCA_027410445.1 Discoglossus pictus | reverse complement strand
CGGAAAAACAGAGCCAGAGACGTAGTAGTTGGACAAGCACAGACGAGGTAGTACAACGGACTGTTACTGCAGACGGAAAATCCTTAGGATGCGCATAACACATGCAATATAGCCGACATTTTACAACAATCTACACACGAACGCATCTGAAATAGCGGATTTCCCACCAAAACGAACGGTTCTGTTTCGCGCACGCAGCCTATATATAGGGCACACTTGCCACAGTGCTCACACTTTCTCCTCAGGTGATAACAGTATAACTAGACATTGTCGGATGCCGGAAAAGCCAAAGAGATTGTTAGCTCTTCAGGATATTGATTGATGGATAGTTATTATAAAAAAGGTACAGTATATTAATTAATTTAGTGATTAATAATTACTAATAATAAAATAAAAACAATTACATTAATACATTTTGCAATACCTGTACGTAGTAATCATTAACCATTGGCATACAAAAATGCCAATAAACACAAAAGCGCACCTTGCAACCAATGCAAACTATAAGCATACCACGCACGCAATAAGAGCCGAAGGTGCTCATTGCGAGGCATGCAATGAGCGCAAAAGGCGCTCAGCGCAAGCCTCGCAATGAGCTCCGAAGGTCATCACGGTAAAAAACAAGCAACATTATGTCTAAAACAGCATTTCCAGCTTCACAATTTTATTGACCGTCATTTTTTGACGGGCAAGTCGCTAGTAATAATAATAATAATAATAATAATAATAACTAAAGGATTTAAATAGATTTTAAGACACAAACACCAGATCGATAGTAAATAATTACAATGGTGAAGGTCTATTATCTGTTCATCTCTATCTGTAGGACCTTTAGATGTGAAGCCTCCAGTTGTGTCCAAGGTTGAACAAGAAGATCTGAATATAAGAGATCAGCAGCAGGTGAAGGAGGAGGAGAGTCCTGGGAGTATCAGGGAAGGTGAGGAATTAATACAAAATAAGAACATTAATAATACATTCTGTAACGTCACACTGTCACCATAACTATATGTTTATTTTATCTTAAAGAGAATTCAAAACTGTCTATACATTGCAATAGCTATTTATCTCTGTAGTACATAATTCTCGAGATATGCAGCATTGTTTGTGCAACTCAGTATCGTAATGGATATCTCAGAGAGCTTGATAAGGGTGGGGGGAGGGTCTAGAATTTAGTACTGTCCAATCATTACTAATATCAGTCTATAACTTAATGTCTAACACATGCACGCAGCAAATGTACGGGTTAATTCACATTCACATATATAGTTGTCAGTGTCCAGAATGCGTACGATGTTGGTCATGCTTTGGGGCCATCGCGCAGCAATAATCGCCGAAGGCACTCATTGCAGGCCTCGCCATGAGTTCCAGAGGCGCTCATCACTAACGGCGCCGCACTTAGGCTTAGGGCTTGCGATAAGCGCTGCAGGACTTACGACCCGTACGACTTAGTACCTCTGTCTGTATATTTACACCCGGGATCTGTTTCTGTAGATATTTATGTCAGATAGTTGTGTAAATCTGTACAAATCCAGAAGCTTCTCTCTCTTGTGACTAACAGGATCCCAAGATGGAGATCTATATCCTGACTTATATAGTGAGGACAGAGAATATGAGAGAGATGAGAAGTCTATTCACCAGATGGAAACCCTGTGAGTGATAATAATAAAATATAGTAAATCAAGAGGATCACACTCCGGGTCAAAAGGGTGAAGCAAAAGCAACCTCAGACACAGCCCCGACGTGCGTTTCGTCAGCCAACCGCTGACGTCATCAGGGCGGTGTTTATATTAAAAATATGCTTACATATACTATAGTATCTAATCAAGGTATAAATCAATGGGCAATTAGTGTCCTCATAATACAAAGTTATACATCTATCAGTTAAAAAAAATATGTAAAGTTCGATATATTCAGTATAACACACATAGGACATATATCAATAGGCATTTATAAATAACCACATCCCTTTATACATAACCACATACCAAAAGGCAAGATTTAGGAATTTATAATAAAAATAATAATAATAATAATAATGTATTTGTGTCCATGCTCTGAATTAGAGATACAGGAATATTATGGTAATATATTATAAGTAATATGTAATACAAATCTGTATAAATATCACAATAAGCCCCAAGTGTAAGGAATTATTTTACTAGCGACTTGCCCATCAAAAATGACGGGGCAATAACATTTTAAGCCATGGCAATGCTGTTTGCCACACAATAAAAGGGTTTTGCTCCTCTGTGGAACTTCGGCGCTCATTGTGAGCCCCGCGCTGTGCACCTTCAGTGCTCATTGTGAGCCTATCTTCTTGTGTACTTCAATTGTCCAGCTTTGCAACGATCAGCTTTTGGCGCTTATTGCGAAGACAGATATATAAGTAAAGTGTACAGTGAATTAATAAAGTAATATGAATTAATAAATGAATATTCTTTACCTATTGATATCTAATATGAAGCAATCAATATCCTGAAGAGCTAACAATCTATTTGGATTTTCCTGCATCTGAAAATGTACAGTTGGGGTGTTGGTCATCTGAGGAGGAAGTGTCCGCAATGTGGCAAGTGTGCAGTGTAAATAGGCTGCGTGCGCAAAGCCAAACCGTTTTGTTTACGTGGGTAAGGCGGCATTTTAGAATCCTAATGTTATGAGTTGTGAGTAAGTGTTGTAAAATGTGTTACTTGGCTCGCCAGCATTTTCCGTCCGTCCCTTGTAATGGTATATTTTGTATCTGCTACGTTCCTGGCTAACTCGTACGTTCCTGGCGGTGATTTTCGCAGCTCTGTGTCTTTTAGCCTCGTTTTTATTTTTTTCATCCCTAATTTTTTTTCTCTCTTAGTCGATTTTCAAGAGCCGAAACTTCTTAAATGCGACCTAAATGTGCGTGCAACCTCACTCCCAGACGTCCTGGCTTTTTCCCCGTGCTGTGTGTGATGCTTGTTTTTTATATTTTGTTTTTATTTTTCTGTGTTTTTGGTGTTTTTTGATGTACGCGTTTCGGCCGTTAACTTCATATTTTTTATTTTTCTAAGTCCCTATTTCCTCATTCCGCGTTATTATTTTTTTCTTAGTCCCGGGGTCCGCATTTGTGGCCTGCAGTCAGCCTTTGGCTCATTGCAGCTGACGTGGGAGCCTTTGCGAGGTCCGCATTTGTGGCCAGAACTGCGGCCCTTTCTTTGCGAGGGATGCAGTTCTGCGTGCTAGCTTTTGACATTTATTATATGTGATTATTTGTTAGTAAACTGTGAGCTCAGCACAGATTGTGCACAGATGCACTCTATGGTCTCTACATGTACATTCACTCACTTACCTCAATCCCTATGGACTCTTCACGTACATTCACACACTTACCTTACTCCCTACGGACCTAAATGTTCATTTCAATGTAATGTTTTTATTTTAAAATGTATTATTATTTTCAAAATTATTTTATTTTTATTGTTATTATTATTTTTTTAGTAAATGTAGTTTTTATTATTTGCATACATTTTTAGTTAGGTGTTAAGATATTACAGATTTTTACAGGTACCCCCATGGTAGAGGATTAGGGTACTATGGAAGTCTATAGGGACCCCTATGGTAGAAGACTATTTTTAGATACCATGGGGATCACTATTGGGGATGGTCTGTGGGGCATTCCAAGTGCCCTCTGAACACTTAGTACAATTTCTTTACTAATATAACCTCAGAAAACTTAGTGCCCATTTTATTAACAGCATCTACTATTTTATTCCTATTACTATTTAATCTCCACACTCTCAGCATCTGGGTAAGGTCATCATTTTTCAATGATAATGGATGAAAAGATTAAGCACATAAAAGAGTATTCGTATCGGCATGCTTAATATTCCACTGTGATGTCATTATTCAACTTTATGTAGATATTGTTATCATTTAATTGATTCAAAATCTCTTTCATATAATCCTCATAAATCATAAATACTAGGGAACATTTCTTATTTGCTGGTGTAATGACCCCAATCTGCCATTTTATTTTCATTAGCACAATTCCTGATAGAAGACTTTGCACACACAGGAAGTTTGTATCTGCACAGTGGGAAAGTGTCAGTAACTACAGTCGGTGCTCTCCGCAGCACTAATGGGCAGATTGTTAGTTTACCGAAACACCCACCCAGTAACAGGCATAAAAAATGACAGCCTGCAGCAGGCAATAATTGCACGTAGAAGTTGCAATATGTAAAGTTTGTGTTTATACAGTATTTGTTTTTTCTTTTAAATAACACTTTGCAAACTATCAGATTTAGTTAAACAAATGACCATAATTGATGAACTCTATATACAGTCAGACATAGTTTGCTTCATTTTCATATGATTACAAAATATGCTGTGTGTTCATAAGGAGTTAAATAACTTACACTAAATGAATAGACTAAGCTAAATAATTTGTGACCTTTTATTAACTGCAAATTGGTCTCAGTGCAGTTTAATTGATTATAATTACTATAATAGGTATATACTAATTAATTGTTTCCATATAGAAGAATTTTAAAGCTGTCAGAATTTACTCCTGGTGCTTTTTTTTTTTTTTCAACAGATGGATCCGAGATCTGGAGTATCATTGGAGAAGACCACATTTGTAACACAGTAAAAAAAA
The DNA here is from genome assembly GCA_027410445.1 of Discoglossus pictus. Lineage (NCBI taxonomy): Eukaryota > Metazoa > Chordata > Amphibia > Anura > Alytidae > Discoglossus > Discoglossus pictus. The sequence continues at coordinate 464,207 of JAPZIH010000674.1, read as the reverse complement.
CATTTCAATGTTCTGAATGCGGGAAATGTTTCAGTCGGGCCTCAAATCTTAATATCCATAAGATGACTCGTACAGGAGAAAAGCCTTTTCCATGTTCTGAATGTGGGAAATGTTTCAGTCGGGCCTCAAATCTTAATATCCATAAGATGACTCATACAGGAGAAAAACCTTTTCCATGTTCTGAATGTGGGAAATGTTTCAGTCAGGCCTCACACCTTAATACACATAAGAGGACTCATACAGGAGAAAAGCCTTTTCCATGTTCTGAATGTGGGAAATGTTTCATTCGGGTCTCAGATCTTAATGTACATAAGATGACTCATACAGGAGAAAAGCCTTTTCCATGTTCTGAATGTGGGAAATGTTTCAGTCATGTCTCAGATCTTAATAAACATAGGAGGACTCATACAGGAGAAAAGCCTTTTCCATGTTCTGAATGTGGGAAATGTTTTAGCTAGCTCTCAGCTCTTAATATACATAAGAGGACTCATACAGGAGAAAAGCCTTTTCCATGTTCTGAATGTGGGAAATGTTTCAGTCGGGTCTCACACCTTAATACACATAAGAGGACTCATACAGGAGAAAAGCCTTTTTCATGTTCTGAATGTGGGAAATGTTTCAGTCATGTCTCAAATCTTAATACACATAAGATGACTCATACAGGAGAAAAACCTTTTCCATGTTCTGAATGTTGGAAATGTTTCAGTCATCTCTCAGCTCTTAATACACATAAGAGGACTCATACAGGAGAAAAGCCTTTTCCATGTTCTGAATGTGGGAAATGTTTCAGTCATCTCTCAGCTCTTAATATACATAAGAGGACTCATACAGGAGAAAAGCCTTTTCCATGTTCTGAATGTGGGAAATGTTTCAGTCATCTCTCAGCTCTTAATAGCCATAAGAGGACTCATACAGGAGAAAAGCCTTTTCCATGTTCTGAATGTGGGAAATGTTTCAGTCGGGTCTCACACCTTATTACACATAAGAGGAATCATACAGGAGAAAAGCCTTTTCCATGTTCTGAATGTGGGAAATGTTTCAGTCATCTCTCAGATCTTAATAGCCATAAGAGGACTAATACAGGAGAAAAGCCTTTTCCATGTTCTAAATGTGGGAAATGTTTCAGTCGGGTCTCAGATCTTAATACACATAAGAGGAATCATACAGGAGAAAAGCCTTTTCCATGTTCTGAATGTGGGAAATGTTTCAGTCATCTCTCAGATCTTAATAGCCATAAGAGGACTCATACAGGAGAAAAGCCTTTTTCATGTTCTGAATGTGGGAAATGTTTCAGTCGGGCCTCACATCTCAAGCGACACATGAGAACTCACACAGGATAAACACCATTTCCATGATCTGAAACTCACATGAGAAAATGTTTCAGTAAGATTTGAAATGACACAAGAAAACTCACACAGGATAAAGACCAGTTGTATGTATGGAATGTGGGTATTGGTTTAATATGAGTCCGCCATTACACATCAACATGACACATCATGCAATTCTACTTAAATCATATAAATGTAAGTAATTAAAAACATTAGCAAGCTCATAAAGATCTATGGATATCTGAGTTGTAAATCACATTAATAGAGCAGTACGTTGTACTAATGTATCAGCTTGTATTATTACAATACATGATATGAGGCTGGGCTGTGCATTGCTGCTTTTTGCTTGGTTACCAATAACCTTTCGATTTAAGGGATCCAGAACGTATAGATTTTGCTCTACTCCATCATGCTGAGCACTCATAATACATTTGTGGACCTGTAAACTAAGCTATATATATTTTTTATATAATCTTTATGTTTTTTTTTAACCTTAATATCCCCTTCCATTAATTTTCCTATTTTCTATGTACAGTTGTTTCATCAAACAAAGCAATGAGTTTAAAGGGCTTGAAAATAAAAAAAAACTATGCTTTTTGGTACGTAAAGACTAATAAATGTCAATAAAGATATTTTTTAATTGATTAAGAATTGACTGGGATATTTCTTGATTTAATCATACATCCCCCTCATTTACTGTTCCCTCTAAGCTGTGCACACGCACAAATATCCTGAGATGAGCACTCACAACTAAACATGGAGTGCACCCAGATCCCTAGGGGGGTATGTAATCTTAGTTTTCCTCATTAACTTTTTCCACCCATTAAGAAATAGATCTCCATTGACCCTTTTCCTTTTGCCGGTGCTCCCTTTGAGAAAGCGCTGGTGGGCGGAGAAACTCGATAGGGCAAATCTGGTGCTGATGTCAGATGTCGACGTCCGACATTAGCTTGCTCTCTCAAAGCATCAGAGTCATTCACCCTTCCATGCTGTGTAAACAACATTTCAATGTGTGCACATAACAAATCAAAGAATCACACAGGACAAAAGGAAAAGGGTCAATGGAGATCTATTTCTCCCTGGGTGGAAACAATTAATTGGGAAAACATTATAAGCACATAACAAAGAAAGGAATCATACATTGCAAAATGAAATGTATATAGGGTCAATGGAGATCTATTTCTTAATGGGTGGAAAAAGTTTCATGGGAAAACTAAAAATAAATATCCACCTGTAGGGAATTAGAAATGAATGTTCTTTCATATGGAATTAGTACGTGATGCCACCAGGCTGGTGGAGATAGAGACTGAGTACTTGGTGGGAACAAAGAACAGAATCTGTGGTTAAATGACTGAAGATATTTAGAATATCTGAAGGAGTTACTATTTAGTAAAAATAGTGCACTTTTATGGTATACTATGGCCTTGATTCAATTAAGCTATCGTTGTTTACAGGAGCCTGTAAACTAATTTGCTGTTCAATTGGCGTCTTTTTTTTGCGAACTGCAAACAATCTACGGGTTACAGGCTTAAAATCCCTGCTGTTGTAAAAATAGTTACTTACAACCCATCTAAGCGTTTGATCTTTTAAGCTCACAACAGTTACAATCGCAAAATCGCTATTGAATTGCTACAGTTCCTCAAGCACGCAAATATTTTCACACCCGTAAATGTCAAATGTAGAAGGAGACACAGGGGAGGGGGAAAGAGACACAGGGGAGGGAGAGAAGGGGGGAAGAGACGGGAGGAAGAGGAGGGGGAAAGATTCACAGGGGAGGGGAATGGGGGAAAAAGACAGATGGGGGGGACGGGGAAAGATACACAGGGGAGGGGGTAAGAGTCACAGGGGAGGGAGAATGGGACAAGAGACCCAGAGGAGGGAGGGGGGTTAAAAACACAGGGGGGAAAGGAGACACAAGGGGGGGATGAGACACAAGGGAGGATGTAGACAGGGGGAGAGACTCGCAATAAGCGCCAAAGGCGCCCATTGTGAGGCCCTTGATGAGCGCAGCCAAAGGCGCTCATCGCTAAGCCAATAAAGTCGAGGGTGGGAGAGGTAAAGGGGAGAAGCTCACAATGAGCGCCAAAGGCCCTCATTGCAATGCCTGTGATGAGCTCCAAAGGCTCTCATTGCGAGGCCCATGATGAGCACCAAAAAGACGCTCATCGCGAGGCCAGTAAAGTAGAGGGGGAGGCTCCCATTGTGTGGCAACCAGCATTGCCAGGCTTAACTTTTTATTGCCGTCATTTTTTAATAAAAGCCATTACTGTATAATTACTCCCACCCTAATTCACAACTCAATCCTATCAAAAGGAACAGAGTGATAGTAAAGTAAAAGATCACTCTTATTGACATGATTACAGCAATCCGAACCCTCAAGCAACCAGAAAAAAATGTAATCATGTACTTTAAATACAAATTAAGATTTACAGGGCTCAACAAATGCCAGGAGCCAGGTTATGATGCCACAAAATGCTTACAGGCACCTAGATTTCATCCCCTGTACGTCTCTGCAGTTTGATTTTATCTGAAAGTAGACATGAGTGACTGAGCCAGGACAGTGTTAGCGTTACATACCCCGGGCATGGGTGACTGAGTCAGGGCAGTGTTGGCGTTACATTCCCTGGGCATGAGTGACTGAGTCAGGGCAGTGTTGGCATTACATACCCCGGGCATGAGTGACTGAGCCAGGGCAGTGTTGGCGTTACATACCCCGGGCATGAGTGACTGAGTCAGGGCAGTGTTGGCGTTACATTCCCTGGGCATGAGTGACTGAGTCAGGGCAGTGTTGGCATTACATACCCGGGCATGAGTGACTGAGCCAGTGCAGTGTTGGCGTTACATTCCCCGGGCATGAGTGACTGAGCAAGTGCAGTGTTGACCTTACATACCCTTGGCATGAATGACTGAGCCAGTGCAGTGTTAGGGTTTCATTCCCCAGGCATGAGTGACTGAGCCAGTGCAGTGTTGACGTTACATACCCTGGACATGAGTGACAGAGCAAGGGCAATGTTAGGGTTACATACCCCGGGCATGAGTGACTGAGCCAGGTCAGTGTTGGGGTTACATTCCCCGGCATGATTGACTGAGCCAGGGTAGTGTTAGGGTTACATTCCCCGGGCACAAGTGACTGAGTCAGTGTAGTGTTAGGGTTACATTCCCCGGGCATGAGTGACTGAGCCAGTGCAGTGTTAGGACTACATTCCCCGGGCATGAGTGACTGAGCCAGTGTAGTGTTGGCGTTACATTCTCTGGGCATGAGTGACTGAGGCAGGGCAGTGTTGGCGTTACATTCTCTGGGCATGAGTGACTGAGTCAGGGCAGTGTTAGGGTTACATTCCCTGGGCATGTGTGACTGAGCCAGTGCAGTGTTAGGGTTACATTCCCCCGGGCATGAGTGACTGAGCCAGGGCAGTGTTAGGGTTACATTCCCCAGGCATGAGTGACTGAGCCAGTGCAGTGTTGGCGTTATATTCCCCTGGCATGGGTGACTGAGCCAGTGCAGTGTTAGGGTCACATTCCCCGGGCATGAGTGACTGAGCCAGGGCAGTGTTAGGGTTACATTCCCCGGGCATGGGTGACTGAGCCAGGGCAGTGTTGGCGTTACATCCCCCTGGTTCAGCAATGCACCCTCCAGCCGAATGTACCTGTGTGTAAGTGAGGAGTGAAAGCTGCTGCTGCTAGAACAGCACTCACTGACACATATACTTAGCAGAGCATCCTATGTGCAGCTAATCTAGGCCTCTTTATTAGGCAACTCTCAAGCAACCAGAAACTACATTTATCAAGCATCTACCAATCTCCATGGGTGCCGGTTAACTGGGAGTCTACTGTACTATAAATGGAGATTAAGATCTATTGTAAATTCAATAGCTCTGCAGCATTGTGAAAAGAGTTCACCCAATATTATGTACATACAATTAAGAAGTCTTTCTTCATAACTTAGCCCCTCCATTCCCCTTATTAGTTTTGTTGCTCTCCTCTGTACCTTTTCCACCTCTAAAATGTCCTTTTTATGAAGTGGTGCCCAAAATTGTACTCCATATTCCAAATGAGGGCGTACTAGAGATTTGTATAGTGGTAGAATTATATTTCCTTCCCTTGCTTCTATACCCTTCTTAATGCATGCTGTTACCTAGATGGTTGTCCACAAGCACTCCCAAATCCCTTTCAATATCTGATACATCTAGATTTGCTCCATCACATATATAGTTGTGAGCGTACGGGCCGTTGGAGGCTCAACGTCGGCTGTGTTAACACACACATACACACACGACTTTTTAACAAAATAAACCCAACCTCCCGGCCAACAAAAACCCAACAACGTCCCCGCAAATGCGGATCCTCGCGAAGCGAGGGTCCGCATTTGCGGTGGTGGGAGCATCCCAACGCCGGCTGTGTTGTTCACACACATACACATACACGACTTTATAACCAAAAAAACCTCAAAGTCGCCTCACACCCGCTTACACCCAGACACACACAAGCAAGACTTAACAGAAAAACAGCAAAAAAGCCCTTCACACGCTCTTAACACACATACGCACGACTTAGAAACAAATACACTGCGTCGTACACGTAAAAGATAACTGCGTATATCGCAAAAAAATACGGCAACATCGCAACAAATGACGGCCGCATCGGAAAAAAATACGGCCGTGAAAGACCCATTCCAACCGCCGCGCATCAAAACATCACAAACACAAGAAATAAACACAACGAACACATAAAAAGCTTACTTACAGCAAGGGGGGCATCAGGCACCTCGAAAAGTTCATTTACACGTCCATTTAAGTTAAAAATATGAGTTTAAACGGCCGAAAATCGGCTAAGCGAGAGAAAAAATGTCCGACAAACAAAACGAAAACGAGGCTTGAGACGTAACTACACTGCAGAATGGCAACAAAAGTAGTGATTCCAGGGAGGACTAATTATAGACCTTTTTTTCTGCAATAGGCCAACGCCCGGACTGTGATCTTTTATATAGTGTTTTTGAATGTTGTAAAGGAAGAATCCATGATAATAGAAATTGAATAGATCCTTTCTTTTTCTGCTTCTGTTCTCCCTCTCTCCTGTTCCATTTTTTTTTTTTTACTTTGGAGGTGGGGGGGGGGGGGGGTGAAGGGAGGTAGGGAGGGGATAAGGGTGAAGATGCACTTTAAAGTTTTTTGCTTATGTAATAGGGTTTAAATACTCATAACACAGAAAGTAATAAGAGAAGGGTAACTCATGTTAACATATTGGAGATTTAGTGGCACTTTAAGGGTTTGTTATGCAAAACAAAATTTGTAGTATACTGATATTAGTATGGTATTGCACATCAAATTGCACTAAGTAAAAGGGTTAAAATACCCATAACACAGAAAGTAATAAGAAAAGGATAACTAATGTTAATATATTGGAGATTGAATTACACTTTAAGAGTTTGTTATGTAAGATAAAAATTTGTAGTATATTGATATTAGTATGGTATTGCACATCAGTATTGCACTTTAGCACTATTTTGATGAATAATATTTGAATGGAAGTATATGAGTTATGTATAGGTAGTAGGGGTAATAATATGCACATAAAGGCACATTAAAAAAATATATACAGGGGGAATAGGAGAGAGGTGTGAGTAAATTGTAGAAGGTTTGAATCAGTTAAAGGGGTCAATAAATTAGGGAGAAACCCTTAGATTTTAGATGTACCACTACCATCGATTAACGCCAACCATTTCAGAACATTGGGATAAGATACACTAGTTGTAAGACAGTCAAAGGTCTGAAAGTTAGTATGAATTAGAAGGTGAATGAGAAGTCAAGAGCAAGATGGGAGATAATAGAGAGGATGAGAAGGAGGATAAATATAGAATTAGGACAGACAAATAGATGTATTTTAAAGATAGTTTCCCACAATATTAATGGAATTAATTCTCAAATAAAAAGAAGGCTCGCTTTCGCAGAGTATGCTAAATTAAAAATAAATGTTATATGTCTACAAGAAACTAATTTGAAAAAAAAGGATGATTTGTTAAGAAATAGGAAATACATACATAATATAAATTCTACATTTAGTAGTAAAGCTAGAGGTGTATCCATATTGTTTAGTAAAGGCCTGAAAGATGAGTTTGAAAGATGAGATGAGTTTCAAAAAATTGATGAGGATGGCCGATATATTATTTGGGTGGGATTTATTGATAATAATTTATACACAATAGTCAATTTCTATGCGCCAAATCAAAAACAAGAGAAGTTTGTATGATGTTGAAGCTAGTAAATAAGTTTAAGAAAGGTAAGACGATAATTTGCGGAGATTTCAACCTTGTGTTGGATCCTTTGAAAGACAGATCATATAGACCGGAGGGTAATAAAGAGAACCCTAAAATATATGGCTCAAAGAAAATAAGGGAGCTGCTGATAGACATGAATATATTTGGTTTATGGAGAATAAGATTCCCCTTGAAAGAAGATTATACTTGTCTCTCAAAGAGATTTAATACTTACTCAAGAATAGATTATACTAGCGAATTGCCCGTCAAAAAATGACGGCAATGAAATTGTAAGGTAGCTAATGCTGTTCAGTGTGTAATAATGAAATATATAATACATAAATAAATGAATATACTTTACCTATTTTAAAGCATTGTGTGGAAGAGCTGTGAATGTGTTTTGATGTTGCTGCAGCATTAGTGGTGTGGATCTGCTGTGTAAGCGTGCTGAATGTGTGCAGTATAACACTGTGCGTGCGCGAGCCCAAACCGTTGTCGTGTACTTCCGCATTGGCGTAAAATGGCGAGTAATGTGTGGTATACGTTTGTATCGGAATATCCGTAGGTGTTCTGTGGTGTTTTGCGAGTTTCTTGTGGTGTTTTGCGAGTTTAGAGTGCTGTAGCCTCGTTTTCGTTTTGTTCGGCGGCCATTTTTTCTCTCGCTTCAAATTTTTTTTAGTCTCTAAACTGTTTTATTTGGAGTAAAATCGAGGTGTAAGTTGTATTTTTGAGGTGCTGGGTGCTCCCTCTTGGTGTAGGTAAGTTTTTTATGTATGTGGTGTGTGTATGTATTGTGTTTTAAATTTTGTAATGTTCGCGAGTTGCGTCCGAGTGTTGCGAGTCCGTAATGTGTGTGAACGTGTGTCGTATGTTGTTTGCGAGTGTCGTAATGTGTGTGTCGTACTGTTTGGGTTGCGACGTGAAGTTTGCGAGGGTCGCAGTTGCTGGCATGGAGCGCCTTCGGCGCTCCATGCCAGCAACTGCGGCCCTCGCTTTGCGAGGTCCTCAGGTGCTGGCATGGAGCGCCTGCGGCGCTCCATGCCAGCAACTGAGGCCCTCGCTTCGCGAGGGTCCTCAGTTGCTGGCAAGAAGCGCCTTCGGCGCTCCTTGCAGCAACTGAGACCCTCGGGCAGTGCCCTCGCTTCGCGAGCCCGCAGCGTTAGCAACAACTCGTACGCTCACAACTATAGATTATATTTTGGGAGATGAATCCATATTAAATAATGTGGCGGATATAAATATAGGTACAAGTGCTATATCGGATCATGCTCTGGTAATACTAATACTTAAAACAACTGAAGTCCTTGATAAACGTAGTAATTGGAAAATGGAATCAACATTGTTAAAAGATTAATTAAAAGTAAATGAGATAAAAAAAACTCTGAATAGAGTATCACATATATAGTTGTGAGCATGCGAGTTGTTGCTAACGCTTGCGGGCTCGCACAGCGATCCGCGGGCCTCGCATAGCAAGGGCAGTGGGCGAGGGCCTCAGTTGCTGGCATGGCCAGCAACTGCGACCCTCGCAAACTTCATGTCGCAACGCAAACAACACGACACACTAATTACGACACTCGCTAAATTTTACGAGCAACGCAAACAACATATGACACAAGTTAACACACATTACGGTCTCACAACACTCGGACACAACTTGCGAACATTACAAAATTCAAAACACAATACATACATAAAAACCTTACCTACAGCAAGAGGTAGCATCCAGGACCTCAAAAATGCAACTTACACCTTCATTTCACTCAAAATAAAAGCTAAATAAATATAAATTGCTAAGCGAGAGAAAAAATGGCCGCCGAACAAAACGAAAACGAGGCTACACACGCAAACACCATACGAGACACGTTACCAGACATTACGATCTCGCAAACATCGGACGCAACACGCCGACATACAAACATTTAAAACACAATAAATACACACAACACACACATAAAAAGATTACCTACAGCAAGAGGAACCATCCAGCACCTCAAAAAAAACAAGTTACACCTTCATTTAAATAAAAATAAAACACTTTAGACACTAATAAAATCGCTAAGCGAGAGAAAAAATGGCCGACGAACAAAATGAAAACAAGGCTTCAGACGTAACTATACTACACTGACTCGCAATAATGAAACACATACTATGCGGAACGTATCACAATCATATTAAACACCATTTTGACCACTACTACGCACAAAATGGCAGATGGAACGCAAATTGTAAGCTGGAACGCAAATAGCGCATGTGTATTGCGTTATAACGTTCTGAGGTACTTGAAAGTTTAAAAACATACTGCCTACTTTCCAGAAATTTCTACAAGGTTATAAATACTGCCTACTTTCCAGAAACTTCTACATTTCTCCTCAGGTGATGAGCGGCGTGACTGGATAGGTAACTGCTGCTCTTACTTCAGAAGAGAATTCTTTCCTAATTTCCTACTTTACATTGTGCAAATTACAACTGAGAGGTAAGTTATAATATATTACATTTTATTATAAAGACACCACAAAAAAAAAAAGAACTATGAAAATGTGATTTATGTAGTGACATGTCACACGCACATTTATGTCTATCATGTATAGTCACATGTCACACGCACATTTATGTCTATCATGTATAGTCACATGTCACACACACATTTAAGTGTGTAGGCCCACAAAAAAAATAAGGTTCATTTAACAAAAAAAAAATGTGATTTATGTAGTGACATGTGACACGCACATATATGTGTATCATGTATAGTGACATGTGACACGCACATTTATGTGTATTGCCCCTGCAACAAAATGATCTTAAAACAAACTAATTAAACAACTACATTTAAATGACATTACAAAAAAAAAAAAATTGTATTAAATTAAATTGAGTCATGTATACTGATATGTGACACGCACATATATGTGTATCATCTATAGTCACATGTCACACACACACACATTTATGTGTGTTGGCAAAAATAAGGTTCATTTAACAATTAAAATATGATTCATGTATGTGACATATGTGTGTAGACCCCCCCAAAAAATAATGTTAATTGAAAATAATTACAGAAGTATATTTACATGACATTAATTTAGTGCAATTCAATATATTACCTAAAACTCAATCTTTCTACTTCTTTTAATATTCAAACAGACTCAGCATCAACAGCGTCACTCAACAATTTGCACCGTGCACTGTGAAGCACAATCCCTTTTAAAGAACACCAACAAAGAAGAACAGGTAAGATAGAACAAGACATTACATGCTGAAAAGGCCATGCTTTGCTAAATCAAAAAGAAGAAATATACAATTAACCATTTCACTTTCTTTTTCAAACAGACACTACAAGAAGACCGGCGGATTAAGATTGGCAGGAGGGGACCCTCTGTCATTCGACACTTCAATCAAGGTAAAGTATTAAGTATAAAAAAAGAAAAAAACTATGAGCCTCATTCAATTGCGAGTTGGCCAATTGAATAGGGCTCTATATAAGCACATAACATATTTTTTATGCAGAACTTTTTAGTTACTGAACCTCTATCCAAAATCAAGGTCTTCACTAACTAAAAACTTCTGTCAAAAAATATGTTATGTGCTTATATAGAGCCCTCTTCAATTGGCAAAATTGCAATTGAATCAGGACCTATATATGTTTAATGGCCGAGGGCCTCATTCAAATGTGATTTGCCCATTTGAATAGGCCTCTATATAAGCACAGAGCATATTTTTTTACTGCACATTTTAGTTAGTGAAGACCTTGCTTTTGGATACAAGTTCACTAACTAAAAACGTATGTAAAAAAATATGCTCTGTGCTCATATTGAGCCCTATTCCATTGCCAAAAACGAAATTGAATGAGGCCCTCACATTATAACAAATGCAGCAACCAAAGGCCCTCATTCAATTGCTATTTGACCAATTGAATAGCGGTCTAAATAAGCACAGAGCATATTTTTTTTAAAAAGTTTTTAGTTAGTGAAAACCTTGATTTTGGATAGATGTTGACGAACTAAAAACTTCTTTAAAAAAAAATATGTTATGTGCTTATTTAGACTCCTAAAGCCTCATTCAATTCCGAGTTGCCCAATTGAATAGGGCTCTATATAAGCACATACAAAAAAATGTAAACAAACTTTTTAGTTACTGAACCTCTATCCAAAACCAAGCTTTTCACTAACTAAAAACTTCTGTCAAAAAAAAATGTTATGTGCTTATATAGAGACCTATTCAATTGACAAACTTCTAATTGAATGAGGACCCTATTGAATTGGCCAAACTGCAATTAAATGAGGCCCAAAGTATGCAACATATGGTACACACAAAGTGGTACACACAAAACAGGATTGTAACAAACTCAGACAAACACATAGCAAACTAAATTAACTTTCTTATTCAATGTTTAACAACATATAAGCATTAGAAAAAAGCCTAAATAAGCATACCACAAGTGGTGCGCACCAAATAGGATTGTACAAAAACTCACACAAACACATAGCAAAGTAAATTAATATTCTTATTTAATGTTTAACAACCTATAAGCCTTAGAAAATAGCCTAAATAAGCATACCACAAGTGGTGCGCACCAAACAGGATTGTACAAAAACTCATACAAACACATAGCAAAGTAAATTAATATTCTTATTTCATGTTTAACAACCTATAAGCCTTACAAAGAAGCCTAAATAAGCATACCAAAAGTGGTGCGCACCAAACAGGATTGTAGAAAAACTCTCACAAACACATAGCAAACTACATTGATATTCTTATTTCATGTTTAACTACCTATAAGCCTCAGAAAGAAGCCTAAATAAGCATAGCAAAAGTGGTGTGTACTAAAAACAGGATTGTCGAAAAACTCACACAAACACATAGGAAACGAAATTAAGATTCTTATTTAATGTTTAAGAAGGTATAAGCCTTAGAAAGAAGCATAAATAAGCATATCACTTTTGGTGCGCACCAAACAGGATTTTAAAAAAACTCACACAAACACATAGCAAACATTAATATTCTTCTTTAATATTTAAGAATCTTTAACAACCTATAAGCCTTACAAAGAAGCCTAAATAAGTATACCAGAAGTGCTGAACAGAAAATAGGATAATGCTAAAACCAGTGCAATCATATACAAAATAATTCACAAAAAAATAATTACAGTTGAAATAAATTATCTATGCAATATAAAAATACATTTAAAGTATTTTGAAAAGGTTGCACAAACAAATAAATAGTACAAAAATTCACCATAACAGATACAATACACAGAAATAATGTCCTTTTTTAGTTAATACAAATACATTCAAATCAAATAACATTTTCATTTTTATTTTACAACAGATAATGCGTGAAGACCATCGGACCAGGAGTTTCAACTGAGGACCAGACCAGCGGGCGAGGACTTTCAACAGAGGACTACACCATCGGACCAGGACTTTCAACACAGGACTACACCATCGGACGAGGACTTTCAACACAGGACTACACCATCGGACGAGGACTTTCAACAGAGGACTACACCATCGGACGAGGACTTTCAACAAAGGACCAGACGATTGGACGAGGACTTTCAACACAGGACCAGACCATCGGACGAGGACTTTCAACAGAGGACTACACCATCGGACGAGGACTTTCAACAGAGGACCAGACGATTGGACGAGGACTTTCAACACAGGACCAGACCATCGGACGAAGTCTTTCAACACAGGACCAACAAAGAATTCTGCTTGAAATCAAACTTCAACCAAGGTACAGCATAACAAGTAAAAAAAGAGAAAAATAAATAAATATCTTAGCTTTGTATCGATGTCAACAGAAAATAAAATTTCAAAAAAACCACCAGTAACTATAACTTTGAAAAAAATATAACTAACACATTTTTCAGCTATCTCTTCTTTGTCTTTTAGGGCCAATAATCTTTAATAGTAAATACAAACTTCAATGTAGCCAGAAAAAAATAATGCATACTCCAAAAAAGGCTCTAAACACAGAGGCCCTCATTCAATTTCGATTTGGCCAATTGAATAGGGCTCTAAATAAGCACATAACTTATATTTTTTAAAGAGGTTTTTAGTTATTGAGAACCTTGCTTTTGGATAGATGCTTACTAACTAAAAACTTATTTAAAAAATATATGTTATGTGCTTATTTAGAGCCCTATTCAATTGGCAAAAATGCAATTGAATGAGGGCCATTCTCTATACAATTTCGCATTGGACATTTCCAGTCCTAGACCCTCATTGAATTGCCATATGACAAATTGAATAGTGCTGTAAATAAAACCATAACATTTTTTTTCAAAAAACTTTTTTGTTAGTGAAAAACTTGCTTTTGGATACATGTTTACTAAATAAAAAATTCTTTAAAAAATTATATCATGACCTTATTTAGACCTCTATTCAATTGACCAAATTGAAATTGATTAGGTATAAAATGTAAACACACTGTTGATAAAATTTTTTGATTAAAACAAACTTAACATCTCAAAATAAACCAAAGATACATTATTTTATTTTTACAGATTAACATGGCTGATAACGCAGACACCGGAGAAAAAGGAAATTCGACGAGAAAAAGAACGTAAAAGAATTGCAAGCAAAAGACTGTCACCTGCAGAAATTAAAGATATGACAAAAAAAACAACAAGCAAATAAAGCATTTACAACCTGTTGCTGAAACATCAGATGACATTTTAGCTGAAAAAATACAAGGGATACAAAAAAAAACCAACGAAAAAAACAAAGCATTTAGAACCGGTTCATGAAACATTACATGACATTTTACCTCAAACAATACAACATATACCAAGAAAAGCCACAAAAAAACTAAACATTTAGAACCTGTTGAAACATTATATGACATTTCAACTGATGAATATGAAAGTCAAACTCCTATATGCTTTGCAAATTGTCCTTTACTCAAGTCTTTAGCAGTAGAGGTTCATAGTTGTGGGGACATGACTACTCAATGTCAGTTTCGTGAGGCTTATTATTTTAAACAGGAGAGACCCAGAGATGGCCAATTTATTAGTTGCTGTCAAAAAAGGCAAGTTCAAACTTCCAGAAAGGAAAGAATTTCCTATCTATTTACAAAACATTATGACTGAACCTACTTTTCCAAACTACAAAAATTTTAAAACAAATATAAGATCCTACAATAGTGCCATATCCTTTGCATCTATGGGGGCAACATTAGCTGCTAATGTACCAGGACATGGTCCTTACTGTTTTAAAGTCCAAGGACAAATTTATCATCGCACTTCCCGTTTACATCCAGAGGAAGGAGATCAAAGAAAATTCGCTCAACTATATGTCCTAGATACAATGAAAGCTGTTGACCAACGTATGCAGATGGAAGAAAATAAAAAATGCTTACACAGTGTTTTTATAGAGCTAAATAACATTATGGACAACAATCCCTACAGTAAAGCTTATAAAAAATTGGCAGAAGTAGAAAATGAACAACTACTTCATGCACAAAGACATCAATTACCAATGCCCAAGGTTAATATGGTGCTTAAAAGAGACAGACATACTGATAAACGTCGTTATAACTTGCCAACAACAAATGAGGTTGCAATGGTCTTTCAGAATGATGAAGGAGAACCACCATTTAAAAGAGACATTAGAATATATCCCAGAAATGAGGAGCAACCGTTCATTAATATGAGTATCTTAAGTCCAAATTTAGATCCAATGACATATCCCATCTTTTTCCCACACGGAGAAGCAGGTTGGCAACCAAAATTAACACTTCCCAGTTACCCAAATGCTAAAGCCAGAATCCAAAATAATGTTTCTATGCTTGAATTTAAAGTTGTTCAAATTGCCATTCACAATGTATTTAATCCAATTTTTTGTGGTGGAAAACTAACCCAACAATGGATTATTGATTCTTATTTGCAAGTTGAGGCAAATAATTTTAACTTTATCAAATATCAACAAGATAAACTCCGTGCAGAACAATATTCTGGACTCATGGACTATGTTGCTGACGTGGCTACAAGCAGAGACATGACAGCTGGCAAAGCCATCATTTTACCATCTTCCTTTCAAGGATCTCCTCGAAATATAAGAGAAAGATACAATGATGCTATGGCTATTGTCACCAAATTTGGCAAACCCGATTTATTTCTGACATTTACATGTAATCCACAATGGCCAGAAATGACACAAAATCTACTTCTTGGACAAAGTGCTTCAGATCGACCAGATTTAGTAGCCAGAGTTTTTAAGATTAAATTAAATGAATTAATACGTGACTTCACTATAAATCAGTTATTTGGCAAATGTCTTGCTTATGTATATACCATTGAATTTCAAAAAAGAGGCCTTCCACATGCACATCTTCTAATAATACTTCAAGAAAAAGATAAATTAGATACTTCGGACAAAGTGGATGCAGTCATTGTTGCTGAACTACCAGATCCAGAACTATATGGTAGACTATATGAGATTGTTACTCATCGCATGATTCATGGACCCTGTGGTGACCTTAATCCACAATCACCATGTATGGAAAATAATAAATGTTCCAAAGAATTTCCAAAAGATTATAGAGACAAAACCTATGCCAATTGTGATGGATATCCACTTTATAAAAGAAGAGAAGGAGATAGTGCCATTATTCGTGGAAAAAAGTGGACAATAGATATGTAGTACCCTACAATCCACATTTATTCATGAAGTACAATGCCCACATCAACGTAGAAGCCTGCACTTCCATCAAATCCATTAAATATGTCTACAAATATATTTACAAAGGCTACGATGCAGCTACTGTAGTCGTCAAAAGTGCAGACAACCCTGAATGTAGTTAAATAGTACATGATGAACTTGCATCTCATGTAGATGCTCGCTATGTTAGTGCGCCAGAAGCTATGTGGCCGCTTTTAAAATTTGAAATGCATGATAGATCACATGCAGTATATAGGTTAGCAGTACATTTGCCACAACGACATTTAGTCTATTTCCATGCTGGAAATTAAATTAATGCATTGGCCCAAAGTGAAGATCGTCACACTACACTAACTGCATGGTTTGAATTAAATTCCACTGATTCTGAAGCAACACAATACTTATATATTGAAATTCCATATCACTATGTTTTTGTGAATGGATTATGGAGAACAAGAAAAAGCAGAGGCAATAAAATAATAAGAAGAATTTACACAGTCAGTCCAAGAGATGTTGAACGTTTTTGCTTACGGATATTACTTTTAAATGTTCCTGGAGCACAAAGTTTTGAACACTTAAGAACTGTTAATGACATTGTATATGAATCCTTCCATTTAGCTGCAAGACATAGAAACTTACTAGCGGATGATACAGAATGGGAAAGATGTTTAGAAGAAGCAGCACAATGTCAAATGCCACGACAGATGAGAGAACAATTTGCTTTTATTTGTATCTTCTCAAATGCTCCAAATGCATTAGCTTTGTGGGAGACTTTTAAAAGTAATATGGCTGAAGACTTTATGCGACGATACAATGAACCCATTGCACACTTAAAAGCGTTAATGGAAATCCAAGAAGTATTTTTAACTCATGGATTAAGTTGTGCAAGTTTTAATTTGCCTGATCCAGGTCTTATAGATGACATAAACTTTGAAGACTATGACATTCAACTACAAGCAGAAAGAACACAAGAAAGACTTGCAACTTTGAATACATTACAATTGCAAGCATTTAATGCCATTCAAAATGCAATAGATGATGACATGGTGACAGAGCATTATTTCTATCTTGATGGACCTGGCGGATCAGGAAAAACCTATCTGTATAATTTATTAATGAGTTCAGTACGAGCACAAGGTCAAATAGCAATGGCGTTTGCCACTACTGGAATTGCTGCACTTTTGTTAGAAGGTGGAAGAACTGTTCATAGTGGATTTAAACTGCCAGTGCCTATTTTAGAAACTTCTGTGTCAGATATTCGCATGACATCATTACAAGCAAAGAAATTGAAGAAATGTAAATTAATTATAATAGATGAGGCCACAATGATGTCATGCTATGCCCTCCAATGTATTGACCATTTGCTTCGTGAAGTCATGGATAATACTTTTCCGTTTGGTGGAAAGGTAATGTTGTTAGTTGGCGATTTTAGACAAACATTACCTGTCGTTGTACATGGAAATCGAACTGACATTATTGAAACATGTATAAAGTCAAGTACACTATGGAAACATTTTACCCATCTCCAACTGAAACAAAATATGAGATCAGAAGGCCAAACTGATTTCAATGATTGGCTTATTAAAATTGGAGAAGGCAGAACAGAAAAAATACCACATTTACCTGACGACACTGTAGAGATCCCACCTCATATGATTTGTCAACAAGATATTATATCCGCTATATTTGAAGGGAGCATAAATAACCAGGAATATTCCGAGCTTGCCAACCAAGTCATACTAACGTGTAAAAATAAGGATGCATTAATCCTCAATAATGAAATCTTTAAAAAAATTAATGCACCACAAATAAATTATCACAGTGCTGATTTTGTACTTGCTGATGACAATGAAAGTCAGGCCAACTTTTCGACTGAATTCATAAACTCACTAACTCCTTCTGGAATGCCACCACATATTTTGCAGCTAAAGAAAGGTGCAATTATTATCTTACTGCGAAATATGAACTTCAAAAAAGGCCTATGCAATGGGACAAGACTAATTGTTCAACAATTAAAGGACCATTTTATAGATGCTGAAATTTTAACTGGGACCCATAAAGGAGAGAGAATTTTCATACCAAGAATTGATTCAGCACCAAGTGAAAGTAGTCTCCCTTTTATACTTCAAAGAAGAAATTTCCCATTATTATGGCATTTGCCATAACCATCAATAAATCACAAGGTCAAACTTTCCAATCTGTGGGTATTTTCCTGGAAAAAACAGTATTTGCACATGGTCAATTGTACGTTGCGTTGTCACGGTGCAAAAATCCACAGGCTATTAAAGTTTACATTGAAAAGAATGAAAGTCAAGGTGATTTATTAGAAGATGGACGTATTTTTACTAAAAACATTGTCTACTATGAAGTACTATAACTTTTCAGTAAAGAAAGAAAACACAAGGAAAAAAAATTAAAAAACATTCAAAAATAATAAACAAGAAACAATTTCAGTCATAATTTATGGAAAGACTCTTTATGGATGATTCACCTCACAAAACACTTGCCTTGCAACTACATATGTGATAATTATGTTAAAATGTCAATTAACTATGTTACTGTTTCTAATGTTACAAGATGGGAAAACAATATTTTAATGGTCTTTACTTCAACATAATACAAAGTTCATGTTAACAACTCAACCACGTTTTAATACACAATGTTAATATTGTCTGTTATGTTAAGATTACTCCCTGTATTAATGTTTATCGACAGTTCATGTGGTCAGGAAGGAATTTATTTCATTGGGTACTTTTTAAAGAGAGTTTTCACTGTTTTCCTTCCTCTGCATTCAATGTATATTGAAGTTAACAATTATTCGGATAGAAATTGCATGTTAAAAAACCATTGCCTCAAGTTTAAAATATTGATTACTTTAAAGTTAAAATGTTTTTACATTCAAATGTTAATACTATTAATAAAAAATTATGTTAAAAAATGTATTCACTATGTTACTGTTTATAATGTTCAAAGTTATACAAATGTTTTGTCAAGTTCCAAAGTTACACAAATAATAAAGTTAAAGTTTCAAAAAATATACTTTCAAGTTTCTTATATTACAAACTTCAGGTTCAAATTGTGTACGTTTCAACAACCTTTTTACTGTTTGCTTTCCACGGGATTTCATGTATATTGAAGTTAACAATTCTTCACATACAAATGTTAAGAAATTATTGCCTAAAGTTTACAATAATTATTAATTTCAAGTTCCACTATTCTTACATTCAAATGTTCATACAAAATGCTTTAAGAATTATTGTTCACCAAGAGAACATTTTACAAAACTAAACATGTTTTAATATCACAATACAACTGTCACATATATATATTAATAACTAAACAACTTTCCAAAAATACACTTCTCATTGCCGTCATTTTTTGACGGGCAAGTCGCTAGTGCCAAATAAAAATGAGAGAAAAAAAAGACTGAATAAGAAAAGTAGCCAGACTGATGGAAGAAAAATAAATGAAAATGATCAACATATAGATTAGGTTGATAGGTAGAATGGAAGATTAGAAAGAAAGAAAGAAAGAATGAACGAACGAACGGGGTAAAGAATCTGTCTTAAAACAAAAGCAAAGGTACAGCACATCACAAGTGCCAACCTCTACCAAGCAGTTATCCAATCAACCTATGGCCTGTGGTGTTTGCGGCCTAGTGCGCAGGACCCTCTGCTTAAATGAAGGAGACGCCTTGGAGCAGCGCTAAAATGAAGACCATTGAAAAGGCTTCAGATTGGCCTAAAAATAGGGGAAACTCAAAAGACCCTGCTCTCCCAAACTGCCCAACGAGCTGGCAACATTTACAAAGCCAGTAGGAGAACCTAATTAAGTATTCGCACCCTGACTTCTCCACAGACAGCAGCACCACCTGTTGTTCAAGAACATGACAACAGGCCTTAGTTTGGGCTGCAACTCCCTAATGAACTGCATAACTTTTCTGCTTTTAACAAAAGATTAGTGCAGGGGAAAGCGCGCACACAGTCCCCCACTACCAGAAATTGTGCAGTCGAGTTTCCCGCATGTGGGAAATCGCAGAGGTCAGCCGACTCTGGAGTGCAATGAGCCTGCCTCACCCTGGGAGAGCCACCATCGTGATCATGGCTTAAAGACTCCCCTGCCAGGTAAGTATGAGTTTTGGTGCGCTGGACTAGAGGGGCCTAGGCCAGGGAACCCATGTGTCTTGTGGAGAGGGGGCTTGGTCACAGAAAACAGAAGAGGCAAAATTCTAGAGTGGTGTAATCGCAGCTCTGTCTCTGATTCTGCTCCGGGACAGAGAGCTGCGGCAGCCTGTCCCCGTGGACTTTGTTGTTCAGAAAGACTCTCTCTAGATTCACTCTCTAGGTATCAGATGAGCCATCAGAGTCCTGAAAAGGAATAGAAATGGATACAGTTAAACAAGATATACACAGAAATCCAGGAATAGATAGATAGATAGATAGATAGATAGATAGATAGATAGATAGATAGATAGATAGACAGACAGACAGACAGACAGACAGACAGATAGATAGATAGATAGATAGATATTGAACTTCTAAAAAATATGCCAAATAAAACTGAGAGAAAAAAAAGACTGATTAAGAAAAGTAGCCAGACTGATGGAAGAAAAATAAATGAAAATGATCAACGTATAGATTAGGTTGATAGGTAGAATGGAAGATTAGAACGAACGAACGAACGAGGTAAAGAATCTGTCTTAAAACAAAAGCAAAGGTACAGCACATCACAAGTGCCAACCTCTACCAAGCAGTTATCCAATCAACCTATGGCCTGTGGTGTTTGCGTCCTAGTGCGCAGGACCCTCTGCTTAAATGAAGGAGACGCCTTGGAGCAGCGCTAAAATGAAGACCATTGAAAAGGCTTCAGATTGGCCTAAAAATAGGGGAAACTCAAAAGACCCTGCTCTCCCAAACTGCCCAACGAGCTGGCAACATTTACAAAGCCAGTAGGAGAACCTAATTAAGTATTCGCACCCTGACTTCTCCACAGGCAGCAGCACCACCTGTTGTTCAAGAGCATGACAACAGGCCTTAGTTTGGGCTGCAACTCCCTAATGAACTGCATAACGTTTCTGCTTTTAACAAAAGATTAGGGCAGGGGAAAGCGCGCACGCAGTCCCCCACTACCAGAAATTGTGCAGTCGAGTTTCCCGCAAGTGGGGAAATCGCAGAGGTCAGCCGACTCAGGAGTGCAATGAGCCGGCCTCACCCTGGGAGAGCCACCATCGTGATCATGGCTTAAAGACTCCCCTGCCAGATAAATATCAGTTTTGGAGCGCTGGAGTAGAGGGGCCTAGGCCAGGGAACCCACGTGTCTTGTGGAGAGGGGGCTTGGTCACAAAAAGCAGAAGAGGCAAAATTCTAGAGTGGTGGAATAGCAGCTCTGTCTCTGATTCTGCTCCGGGACAGAGAGCTGCGGCAGCCTGTCCCCGTGGACTTTGTTGTTCAGAAAGTCTCTGTTTAGATTCACTCTCTAGGTATCAGATGAGCCATCAGAGTCCTGAAAAGGAATAGAAATGGATAGAGTTAAACAAGATATACACAGAAATGCAAGAATACATAGACAGATAGACAGATAGATAGATAGTGTGGCGAAGTGCCCTTCGCCACTTTGTCTTGGAGAGGACTGTTTGCCAGCCTCCTGCCCTGCGACTATGGCCCTGGTACATATTGCCCTTCAAACACAGTATTCGGCCATACCAGAGTATATGTCACTCATTCTGGCCCTTTACATACAGGGGGGTCATTCGGTACTTGCCCTTTGTAAACCATGATACCACAGATAGCTATGCCATGGAGCCCATTCATATAATGAAAGACTATGGGAAAGACTTTAGCTACATGGCAATTGAACTGTGTGAAGATGATCTGAGCGCTATTCAGTAGTTTTGTGCGCTCAGATCCCAGCTGTAAAGGAACCCATCACTGTTTTACCCTGTTTATGGTTATTTAATTCTTGGTTTAAATATGATCCTAGTAATATAATGTATGTATGTTGGTTTATGCTCTGCAGAATATTGGCCCCAGGCTAGTGCAGACCTTGGCAGGAGAGATAATCCTGTTACAGATAAGCAAGTCTATTCATTCTCAAACATAAGAACAAAGACGGCTGATTTAATCATTGTCTGATTATATCAAGGAGCCTCAGGGAGGGGTGACCACACCTATTGTTCTCTTTATGTGTATTGTGTGGCCAACTATGGGGGATGTGGATTGCCATGCTGCCAGTAAGATACTTTTACTAACTTTTGAACCCCTGGTCTGATTCATGCCATTTTTTTATATGTTGTTCCCCTGGGTGAGAGCTATTGAACGGTGCTGGACTTAAAGGTGTACCCCCTGTTTTTGGGGTACATCCAGAATGTGGTTAAAATTGTGTCTGTTTTAATTGTGTTACCTGTTATCTGAGGGGAGGAGACGTGGGGGTTGAACCATGTATATAATTGGCTGTGATAATTATGTGGGTGGAGCCCTTCAGAGGGCACCATTGCATAAAAGGAGATCCCCTGTAATTAAAGTTCTAGTTCTACTTGACCCTTCAAAACATAGTCTCATCTCGTTATTGGAGGGGATGGCTCTATCATACTGGGGATTGCTATGCTTTTGCATACTCCCTTGAGCTGTAACTACTGAACGCTTGTTCCTGATGCGCTATCCTTGGAGGAGAGGTCTTCCCCACACGGTCCTGGATGCTGGAGATTCATACAGGGTGGAAGGAAGACGGCGCGGCTCCAGCTAAGCTACGGTGGTTGTGGAGTCTGTGGTAGTGTGGTGTCTGGTGCGGTGCTTGTAGGCCTCGGCGCAAACTAGGACGCGTCTATCAACGGAGGTACCCGGTCGGGGTGCCAGTAGATCCGTTACATTGGCTGGCAGTGGTGGGATGGCATCCTAGTAAGAGGAAAAGCAGCACGGAGACACCGGTAACGTTTGGAGTTACAAATTGAGGGCATCGCTAGTATCCTTACAGCGCCCCTGGCTACAGCAGGATGGAACCGGCTAGTTTTCGGACAGCGTTCCTTGATGAGGATGAGGAGGAGGCAGCGGACTACAGGGATGCAGACAGAAAGGAACTCTGGTATGATGCCCTGGAAGATGCCCAATGGCGGCGAGGTGAGAGTCTCCCCAGTGATGAGCAGCGGCTACAGAAGCGTGTGGCGATGCAGATGTATCTATTGGGAGAGCAGCCCCTGGATGAGTGGGTGACAAGACTAGAGACCCTGGTACGGCGAGAGATCTGGCTAGACAACGCATACCAGGACCTCTGGTGGCATACCGTTCGACTTACCCCCTGGACGGCTGAACACGACTTACCGGAGGGAGATGATTATGATGGCCCGGGTTTATTATGGGATGCCTTGGAGGACGACATTGATCTTGGCAGCACGGAGGAGTCTAGGTTTTGGGACATCTACGACTACCGGATGGGCATGTATGTCTGGGATGACGAAGGCGAGGTGAGCAATAACATGACCCACCTGGTAACAAGAGAGTGGGAGCTGGACTACCAACACCTGCTCAGCTTCGTGCAGCCCCAACCTACTCGACAAGCGGAACCAGACTTCATTGACTGGTCCTGGGATGACCTCCAGATGGCAGGTAGAGATGGGACCGAGGTCTCTCTACCGGCCCTAGAGGGGGCAGAAGATGTCGTCCTTCCCCCCCAGCGGCAGTGTGAACCCCAGGGGGCAGAAGGTGTCGTCCTTGCCCCCCATCGGCAGTGTGAACCCCAGGGGGCAGAAGGTGTCGTCCTTCCCCCCCAGCTGCAGTGTGAACCCCAGGGGGCAGAAGGTGTCGTCCTTGCCCCCCAGCGGCAGTGTGAACCCCAGGGGGCAGAAGGTGTCGTCCTTCCCCCCCAGCGGCAGTGTGAACCCCAGGGGGCAGAAGGTGTTGTCCTTCCCCCCCAGCGGCAGTGTGAACCTCAGGGGGCAGAAGGTGTTGTCCTTCCCCCCCAGCGGCAGTGTGAACCACAGGGGGCAGAAGGTGTCGTCCTTCCCCCCCAGAAGCAGTGTGAACCCCAGGGGGCAGAAGGTGTCATCCTTTCCCCCCAGCGGCAGTGTGAACCCCAGGGGGCAGAAGGTGTCGTCCTTCCCCCCCAGCGGCAGTGTGAACCCCAGGGGGAAGAAGGGGTCGTCCTTCCCCGCCAGCGGCAGTGTGAACCCCAGGGGGCAGAAGGTGTCATCCTTCCCCCCCAGCGGCAGTGTGAACCCCAGGGGGCAGAAGGTGTCGTCCTTCCCCCCCAGCGGCAGTGTGAACCACAGGGGGCAGAAGGTGTCGTCCTTCCTCCCCAGCGACAGTTTACCCTAACCAGGGAAGACACCAATCTCCCAGACGGCGCAGATGGGACCGTGGTCTCTGCGCCCACAGCCTGTCCAGATCCCCAACTACCGTCACTGGGACAACCGGAAGAGGGGTTAAGTACAAATTCCCCTCCCCAGCTAACTTCTAATGTGGCCCCAGGGTTAACAGAGGAAATGTTAACCCTCACTGACCTCCACCTTTCCCTGGCTACTGAGCCAGAATATGTCCCAAGTACCCCAGCAGAAGAGCTGACAGCGGGGCAGAGTGCAGTCGGCCTCTGCCCTCCCTTTGTCCCTTGTACAGAGCAGGATGTCCTGCAGGTTATACCAGCAGAAGAGCTGGCATCAGGGCAGAGTGCCGCTGGCCTCTGCCCCTCAAGTCCCCTCAGTGAGTTGCCCCATTAACACAGCGAAATATCCAGGTGCCGTAACTGTTTGTTGTGGGTGGGCTGCTCTTGCACTTTGTTGTTGTGGGGGGGCTGCTCTAGCACTGGTTTATTGTGGGTTGGTGGATCGTCTAACGGAGGCACTGACCGGCAGAAGGTCAGGTGCCTGGTTAGACTTCCCCCCAAAGAGGAGATGTGTGACGAATTGCCCTTCGCAACTTTGTCTTGGAGAGGACTGTTTGCCAGCCTCCTGCCCTGCGACTATGGCCCTGGTACATATTGCCCTTCAAACACAGTATTCGGCCATACCAGAGTGTATGTCACTCATTCTGGCCCTTTACATACAGGGGGGTCATTCGGTACTTGCCCTGTGTGAACCATAATACCACAGATAGCTATGCCATGGAGCCCATTCATATAATGAAAGACTATGGGAAAGACTTTAGCTACATGGCAATTGAACTGTGTGAAGATGATCTGAGCGCTATTCGGTAGTTTTGTGCGCTCAGATCCCAGCTGTAAAGGAACCCATCACTGTTTTACCCTGTTTATGGTTATTTAATTCTTGGTTAAATTATGATCCTACTATTATAATGTATGCATGTTGGTTTATGCTCTGCAGAATATTGGCCCCAGGCTAGTGCAGACCTTGGCAGGAGAGATAATCCTGTTACAGATAAGCAAGTCTATTCATTCTCAAACATAAGAACAAAGACGGCTGATTTAATCATTGTCTGATTATATCAAGGAGCCTCAGGGAGGGGTGACCACACCTATTGTTCTCTTTATGTGTATTGTGTGGCCAACTATGGGGGATGTGGATTGCCATGCTGCCAGTAAGATACTTTTACTAACTTTTGAACCCCTGGTCTGATTCATGCCATTTTTTAATATGTTGTTCCCCTGGGTGAGAGCTATTGAACGGTGCTGGACTTAAAGGTGTACCCCCTGTTTTTGGGGTACATCCAGAATGTGGTTAAAATTGTGTCTGTTTTAATTGTGTTACCTGTTTTCTGAGGGGAGGAGACGTGGGGGTTGAACCATGTATATAATTGGCTGTGATAATTATGTGGGTGTAGCCCTTCAGAGGGCACCATTGCATAAAAGGAGATCCCCTGTCATTAAAGTTCTAGTTCTACTTGACCCTTCAAAACGTAGTCTCATCTCGTTATTGGAGGGTATGGCTCTATCATACTGGGGATTGCTATGCTTTTGCATACTCCCTTGAGCTGTAACTACTGAACGCTTGTTCCCGATGCCCTATCCTTGGAGGAGAGGTCTTCCCCACATGGTCCTGGGTGCTGGAGATTCATACAGGGTGGAAGGAAGACGGCGCGGCTCCAGCTAAGCTACGGCGGTTGTGGAGTCTGTGGTAGTGTGGTGTCTGGTGCGGTGCTTGTAGGCCTCGGCGCAAACTAGGACGCGTCTATCAACGGAGGTACCCGGTCGGGGTGCCAGTAGATCCGTTACATATAGATAGATAGATAGATAGATAGATAGACAGATAGATAGACAGACAGACAGATAGATAGATAGATAGATAGATAGATAGATAGATAGATAGATAGATAGATAGACAGACAGACAGATAGACATATAGATAGATAGATAGATAGATAGATAGATAGATAGATAGATAGATAGATAGATAGATCGATAGACAGATAGATAGATAGATAGATAGATAGATAGATAGAGACAGACAGACAGATAGATAGATAGATAGATAGATAGATAGATAGATAGATAGACAGATAGATAGATAGATAGATAGATAGATAGATAGATAGATAGATAGATAGATAGATAGACAGACAGATAGATAGATAGATAGATAGATAGATAGATAGATAGATAGATAGATAGATAGATGATAGATAGAGACAGACCGATAGACAGACAGATAGATAGATAGATAGATAGATAGATAGATAGATAGATAGATAGATAGATAGATAGATAGATAGATAGAAAGATAGACAGATAGATAAATAGATAGATAGATAGATAGATAGATAGATAGATAGATAGATAGATAGATAGATAGATAGATAGATACATAGATACATAGAAAGATAGACAGACAGATAGATAGATAGATAGATAGATAGATAGATAGATAGATAGATAGATAGATAGATAGATACATAGATAGATAGATAGATAGATAGATAGATAGATAGATAGATAGATAGATAGATAGATAGATAGATAGATAGATAGATAGATATTGAACTTCTAAAAAGTATGCCAAATAAAAATGAGAGAAAAAAAAGACTGATTAAGAAAAGTAGCCAGACTGATGGAAGAAAAATAAATGAAAATGATCAATGTATAGATTAGGTTGATAGGTAGAATGGAAGATTAGAAAGAAAGAAAGAAAGAATGAACGAACGGGGTAAAGAATCTGTCTTAAAACAAAAGCAAAGGTACAGCACATCACAAGTGCCAACCTCTACCAAGCAGTTATCCAATCAACCTATGGCCTGTGGTGTTTGCGGCCTAGTGCGCAGGACCCTCTGCTTAAATGAAGGAGACGCCTTGGAGCAGCGCTAAAATGAAGACCATTGAAAAGGCTTCAGAATGGCCTAAAAATAGGGGAAACTCAAAAGGCCCTGCTCTCCCAAACTGCCCAACGAGCTGGCAACATTTACAAAGCCAGTAAGAGAACCTAATTAAGTATTCGCACCCTGACTTCTCCACAGGCAGCAGCACCACCTGTTGTTCAAGAACATGACAACAGGCCTTAGTTTGTGCTGCAACTCCCTAATGAACTGCATAACTTTTCTGCTTTTAACAAAAGATTAGGGCAGGGGAAAGCGCGCACGCAGTCCCCCACTACCAGAAATTGTGCAGTCGAGTTTCCCGCATGTGGGGAAATCGCAGAGGTCAGCCGACTCTGGAGTGCAATGAGCCGGCCTCACCCTGGGAGAGCCACCATTTTTTTTTTTTTTTTTTATAGTTCCACTCAGCACTTCCAAGATAATTTTTTGCTTTATGAATTGTACATATTTGATCAATTGTACGTATTATCTTGTTTTAGACATCATTGTGGACAAAAATCTTAAAGACATATTTATATCTATATATTATTGTTTTTCCCCAACAAGAATATATGCACCATGTGGATCACAATTCTCTATAGGTATGCATAAACCCTTAAATGATTCACAAACATTCAATTTCTCTTTTCAAGCTTTAAAGTATATAAATATTAACACTAAACCTAAAGTAAGAATTAGATAATGAAAGAGATAATGCATGTCGTATCATAAAATAGAGCATATACAAAATAGATGTATGTCTTATTGAAAAGATCAGGTATCTGTTACCACCATATGCAAATACACACACATATGCATACATATACACATCCCTTCTTTTACATGATAACTATTAAAATCTCAAAATGACATTCCATAGCTTAGAATTCCATAAAGCTTCTGCATTTTCTTTCCCTTTTCTTTTAACATCTCTTAAATAATAAATATACATATAATTCAAAGCTAAATACACGCAGTGTTTTGCTGGAACGTCTTCTTTTTTAAAGACATAAATATTTCTCATTTTCCATATCGCTTCCTTAAAACAGTTAATTACAAGCCATACCCATAAAAATTTTGCTTCATCTATGCATGTAAATTTTCCATATAAAACTGCTTCGTGGTTAAAAATTCTCATCCCTCCCAAATGTTTAAAAAGTGGTCCTGCCAACCTCCACACCTCTTGAGCAAAGTTACAATTCCAGAATACATGTAGAGGCATTTCATCAGTTGTGCAGTATTGTCTTGGACAGTTTGCTCGGTTAGCTCGACCTCTACGATACTGAAATTCCAGGGTTAATAAATTGTCTCTAATTATGCCCCATGCAAGATCTCTCTGATAGTTATTTAATTCTTTATTTGACACATTTTCCCATATTTTTTGAGACACGTTTTTTGTAAAATTATTAATGAAAGAAACATTTTCAGTTAGTTTAAAATAATTGGATAATTTTCGGTGATTAATTAGAATGTCTGGGGAAATATCTTTTAAATTGTATACTCTGATAATTTTTTCTAATATGATATATTGGGACGGGGGAATAAGAGCATATGGTCGAGTTAAAGCCACATTTACCCATTTATATTTCTTAAGCATAAAACCTGCAGAATACATGATAAAATTACTTAACATGCAATCATTGTGTTGAAGCGCTATTTTCAGGTTAAAAGCTAAATATTTAAAACTTAAAAACTGTTTAATATCAGGAAAGTTTTTACCTCCATTCTTATGTGATTTATAAAGTTCTATTCTCTTTGTACGTTCCATTTTTGAATTCCATAGAAACATAAAGCATTCTCTCGTAAGTTTCTTTAAATATAAAACTGGGGGGAATAAAACCATTGACACATATAAAATTATAGGTAAAATAATCTGTTTTATAATTAAAATCTTTCCTTCAAATGATAGTTTTCTAAAAGTCCAAAATTGGAATTTCTTTTTTATTTTACTTAAAACTTCTTCCCAATTTATATCACTTTTCAAATCTTTTGTATAAGTAATCCCTAAAATTTTAATTTTATCTCTCAAAATCGTCACTTTGATATCCATTGTACTCTCCCATTTCCCGTACAACATGCACTTAGATTTTTCAACATTTATTTTAAAACCGGATATTTTACTAAAATTTTCCATCACTTTCACCGCATATTTTACTGACACTGCATCTTCGCACACCATAGTCACATCATCCATATAAGCCATGCATTTTACTTGCATACCCTCACCTCCCGGCACATGTATTCCTTTTATCTTTACTTCCTCCCTTAGAGCGCATAAAAGTGGTTCTATTGCTAAAATAAATAAAATTGGGGACATGGGACATCCTTGTTTGACCCCCGAAAAAATATTTACATTTTCTGTTAAAAAACCATTTATAGAGACAACACTTATGTTATTTTTGTACAATAATTGGATTTGATTCTTTATATGTGTAGGTGTCCCTATTTTTTCTAACACTTTAAATAAAAATTCATGAGATACTCGATCAAATGCTTTTTCAAAATCTACGGACAAAATTGCTAAATCATTTTTTTCTTTAAAAGCTTTAAAAATGCAGTCCCTTAATAAGCATAAATTTTGTGTTATACTTCGACCAGGTACCACACATACCTGTTCAGAGCCAATTATATGTTCAAGTACATTTTTTAATCTAGTTGATAAAATTTTAGCATATATTTTATAATCTGTATTTAAAAGGGTAATTGGACGCCAATTTCTTAACTTTTCTTTGTCACCTTTCTTATGTATCAATACGATTACGCCTTCTTTCCAAGATGATGGTAATTTTAATTCCAAAGCACATTTCTGAAATAAGATAAAGAGATCTTCTTTTAAAATGTCCCAAAAAGTTGTATAAAATTCAATTGGGATCCCATCTTTACCAGGGGTTTTACCGTTTTTAAAACTTTTAATAACATCTAAAATCTCATTCATATCTACGTCTTTAGATAAAAGATCCTGGTCATTTTTAGTAAAAGGCGTTAAGAGGTTCAAAAATCGTTCTTCTAAAATTGTATCTGTGTCTTTAGAAGAAAATAATTCTGAATAAAATTGGTGGGTTTTTTCTAAGATTTCTCCTATATTTGATACTCCCTCTAATTTTTCTATATTTTCTTTTTTACCAACAATTTTTTTTTAAAAATATCTAGAGCATTTTTCATCATTCTCTAAAACTTCTACTTTGGAATTAAAAATAATAGTTTTACCCTTTTCTCGCAATGATTTAGCAATTTCTTTTCTAATTTCTATTAGATCTTCTTCCACTTCTATACCATTTGTTTGTAATTGTAAAGGTAATTGTAATCTCATGGTTAGTTCGTAATAAAATTTTCTTTGATAGGCTGCTCTAATTTTCCCTTCTTTTATAAAAAAATGTCGGATCTGTATTTTTACATTCTCCCACCATTCACACATATCCATATTTCCTCTCTTATTCCGCCATCTATTATAAGCCTCTTTAAATTTATTCTTTATATTGTCATCTTCTAACATTGTACTATTTAATTTCCAATAACTACTCCGTTTTTTGTTTGCACCATTCAATTCACACACACATTGTAAGAACTTATGATCAGTAAAAGCACTATCTTCTAAAAGAAAATGCTTAATTTTGAAAACTTTATCTAAAAAGAGAAAATCAATACGAGATTTGACATTTATATTTTTCCATGTGTAGCCACCATTCTTACCATCGTTCACTCTCCATGCATCTTGTAATTTAAAATCTTTCACCATTCCATTCAACATACTTGCAGATCCATCTGTTCTCTGTGTGCTACTCATACTTTCTCTCACTTCTCCCGGTAGTACACAATTAAAGTCTCCTCCTAAAATGATTGTTTCTGAACCTACTAAAAATAGATTTAAGATTTTAAAAAACTGTTTTCTTTCTTTTATATCTGGGGGTGCATATACATTAATACATTTAAAAATAGTATCATTAAAACGTATTTTAACAACCAAAAGTCTACCTGCGACTATTTCTTCTTGTTGTAAAATAATAAAATCATTACCTTTAAATAAAATTCCCACGCCTACACTCTTTCCATCATTTCCCCAAGACCAAGCTGAGGGGCCTTTCACCCAACCTTTCATATATTCATCATAACAAATCATACTATTTATCCAGCATTCCTGTAAAAAAAAAATATCGTTGTTAGTATTTTCTAGAAAATTAAAAAAAGCATATCTTTTGTTTTTATCTCTAATACTTCTTGTGTTAATAGACGCTAATCTGAGCTCCATTTAAGAAAAAAAAGATGTGTTAATTCTTATTCTAATATAGGGGAGAAACACTCCTCCCCTTCCGACACAGTCATTAGTGTGGATGGACTGTCGGATTCTGATGCTGCGTACTCTCTATCTTCAATCATTGGAGATAAGGGTTGACTCAGATCTGGTACAATATCTGAGAGCTGGCTTTCTTCATCATCTTCTCTTTCAATTGGTCCTGACTCAGCTAAAAGAGTCTCAGGAACAGTAGAAATGGGTTCCTCTTCTTGGTGTTCAGGAGCTGCAACAACCTGATGGCTCAGCTCCGACTCACAAACTAGAGTCTCAGATGCCGGAGCCGGCTTTGCAGGATCTTCCAAGGTTTCCGACTCCATAGCAAGAGTCTCAGGTTCTCCAAGATCTTGTCCCTCGGGTCGGGCTGTGGATTCACTTCTCCCAGCCGTACCGGGGTTTTCTGTGATCTCTGTAGTCACACTTTCTTCTTCTTCTTCTTTCTCCTCATTAGAGGCTTCCCCCTCCACAATCGATATTGCTTCATATCTATTGTGGAGTTCCGGGAACCACTCCTTCGGCAGTGCTATCCTCTTCCCCTCTCTTTCTTTGGGTGAAGTGTTCTTCAGGGGTCTCTTAGTGCTCTTTATTTTTCTTTGTAGAAAAGTGGTTGGATCATGTTCACTCTGCCCCGCATGGAATGAAAATGTTTCTTGGGTCTTTTCGGCAGCCTTCCTTACTTCGTATGTTTCTATTGGCTCATATGCACCCACTTCAGAAGTTGCACTTTTACGGCGTATGTATCCTGATTTCAACATTATGTCGTGCACATCTTCTCCATTACCGGAGTTCTGAGTTTTAAAGGCATATGATCTGTAACGCTTAGGACATTGCCTATAATTGTGCCCAATCTCCTTGCACAGATCGCATGTCCTTTCTGTGCAATCTCTTGCCTGGTGACCGGGTTTTCCACAATAGCGGCAAAAAAGGCCCTCTTCACACTGGTAGGTGTCATGACCATACCGATTACAGTTCCGGCAGAAGGGTGGCATGCCATTATAAAAAAGGAAACCCTTTTTTCCTCCAATATTAATTATAGGGGGCGGCCTCTTTATCCCTCCAAAGTGGTTTTCATCCGGGAGAAATGAAACAAAAAATTTCTGCTTTCCATTCCATATATTAAATTCATTAGTAACTTTACCCCGGTAAACGACATGGGAGCAGTAATATCCGAGGTATGTTTTTATATCATCCATTGGTACATGTGGGCTGTACATATGAACAGTTACCAATCTGTTGCGTGTCTCAAATAAGGGAGTTACCGTCACTCCCTTATACTCATCCAAATGTTTCTTAGTTTTAAAAGTTTCATAATGTTGAGCCGCAACAGCTTCCGAAATGAAGGTAACATCGTATGTACCTCTCCGTGGGAAGTCCTGTACACACAAAAATCCTGGAGCTTTACACTTAAGGTCTTCTCCAGGATTTCTTTCACAACAAATCTCAAACCCTTCGCATACCTTACATCCTGATGTACTTCAAAGCGGATGGTGTCAGCCCGATCCGAGATTGCAGCTCCAAAAGACGTATTCTCTTTATCTGCATCCATGGTGAATCCAAGTAAAAAAAAAACCCTGGGGGAATGAACCCACCAGAGTAGGGATGCCCCAAAATCGATGAAGGATGTTTCAAATCACCAGGCCATGCAGGAACAGGAACAGGAACAGGAACAAAAAAAAAAAAAAAACAGAAGTCTGAGAAGGATCTGAATAGATCCTCCCCCAATAGCAGCTGAGAGCTTTACCCACTAAAAATGGGAATGCTCTAAGGCCGACTGCGCAGAGACATCTTTTAACCAATGGCTTAAAGACTCCCCTGCCAGGTAAGTATGAGTTTTGGAGCGCTGGACTAGAGGGGCCTAGGCCAGGGAACCCATGTGTCTTGTGGAGAGGGGGCTTGGTCACAGAAAGCACAAGAGGCAAAATTCTAGAGTGGTGGAATCGCAGCTCTGTCTCTGATTCTGCTACGGGACAGAGAGCTGCGGCAGCCTGTCCCCGTGGACTTTGTTGTTCAGAAAGACTCTCTTTAGATTCACTCTCTAGGTATCGGATGAGCCATCAGAGTCCTGAAAAGGAATAGAAATGGATAGAGTTAAACAAGATATACACAGAAATGCAGGGATAGATAGATAGATAGATAGATAGATAGATAGATAGATAGATAGATAGATAGATAGACAGACATTGAACTACTAAAAAGTATGCCAAATAAAAATGAGAGAAAAAAAAGACTGATTAAGAAAAGTAGCCAGACTGATGGAAGAAAAATAAATGAAAATGATCAACATATAGATTAGGTTGATAGGTAGAATGGAAGATTAGAAAGAAAGAAAGAATGAATGAACGAACGAACGAACGAGGTAAAGAATCTGTCTTAAAACAAAAGCAAAGGTACAGCACATCACAAGTGCCAACCTCTACCAAGCAGTTATCCAATCAACCTATGGCCCGTGGTGTTTGCGGCCTAGTGCGCAGGACCCTCTGCTTAAATGAAGGAGACGCCTTGGAGCAGCGCTAAAATGAAGACCATTGAAAAGGCTTCAGAATGGCCTAAAAATAGGGGAAACTCAAAAGGCCCTGCTCTCCCAAACTGCCCAACGAGCTGGCAACATTTACAAAGCCAGTAGGAGAACCTAATTAAGTATTCGCACCCTGACTTCTTCCCAGGC
This sequence comes from Discoglossus pictus, assembly GCA_027410445.1. Lineage (NCBI taxonomy): Eukaryota > Metazoa > Chordata > Amphibia > Anura > Alytidae > Discoglossus > Discoglossus pictus. Next base: position 429,782 of record JAPZIH010000674.1, on the reverse strand, counting down.
AGCAGCACCACCTGTTGTTCAAGAACATGACAACAGGCCTTAGTTTGTGCTGCAACTCCCTAATGAACTGCATAACTTTTCTGCTTTTAACAAAAGATTAGGGCAGGGGAAAGCGCGCACGCAGTCCCCCACTACCAGAAATTGTGCAGTCGAGTTTCCCGCATGTGGGGAAATCGCAGAGGTCAGCCGACTCTGGAGTGCAATGAGCCGGCCTCACCCTGGGAGAGCCACCATCATGATCATGGCTTAAAGACTCCCCTGCCAGGTAAGTATGAGTTTTGGAGCGCTGGACTAGAGGGGCCTAGGCCAGGGAACCCATGTGTCTTGTGGAGAGGGGGCTTGGTCACAGAAAGCAGAAGAGGCAAAATTCTAGAGTGGTGGAATCGCAGCTCTGTCTCTGATTCTGCTCCGGGACAGAGAGCTGCGGCAGCCTGTCCCCGTGGACTTTGTTGTTCAGAAAGACTCTCTTTAGATTCACTCTCTAGGTATCGGATGAGCCATCAGAGTCCTGAAAAGGAATAGAAATGGATAGAGTTAAACAAGATATACACAGAAATGCAGGGATAGATAGATAGATAGATAGATAGATAGATAGAGGGATAGATAGATAGACAGACAGACAGACAGACAGACAGACAGACAGATAGATAGATAGATAGATAGATAGATAGATAGATAGATAGATAGATAGAGGGATAGATAGATAGATAGATAGATAGATAGATAGATAGATAGATAGATAGATAGATAGATAGATAGATAGATAAATGGATAGATAGATGGATAGATAGATGGATAGATAGATAGATAGACATTGAACTACTAAAAAGTATGCCAAATAAAAATGAGAGAAAAAAAAGACTGATTAAGAAAAGTAGCCAGACTGATGGAAGAAAAATAAATGAAAATGATCAACATATAGATTAGGTTGATAGGTAGAATGGAAGATTAGAAAGAAAGAAAGAACGAACGAACGAACGAGGTAAAGAATCTGTCTTAAAACAAAAGCAAAGGTACAGCACATCACAAGTGCCAACCTCTACCAAGCAGTTATCCAATCAACCTATGGCCCGTGGTGTTTGCGGCCTAGTGCGCAGGACCCTCTGCTTAAATGAAGGAGACGCCTTGGAGCAGCGCTAAAATGAAGACCATTGAAAAGGCTTCAGAATGGCCTAAAAATAGGGGAAACTCAAAAGGCCCTGCTCTCCCAAACTGCCCAACGAGCTGGCAACATTTACAAAGCCAGTAGGAGAACCTAATTAAGTATTCGCACCCTGACTTCTTCCCAGGCAGCAGCACCACCTGTTGTTCAAGAACATGACAACAGGCCTTAGTTTGTGCTGCAACTCCCTAATGAACTGCATAACTTTTCTGCTTTTAACAAAAGATTAGGGCAGGGGAAAGCGCGCACGCAGTCCCCCACTACCAGAAATTGTGCAGTCGAGTTTCCCGCATGTGGGGAAATCGCAGAGGTCAGCCGACTCTGGAGTGCAATGAGCCGGCCTCACCCTGGGAGAGCCACCCTCGTGATCATGGCTTAAAGACTCCCCTGCCAGGTAAGTATGAGTTTTGGAGCGCTGGACTAGAGGGGCCTAGGCCAGGGAACCCATGTGTCTTGTGGAGAGGGGGCTTGGTCATTTTCCATATCGCTTCCTTAAAACAGTTAATTACAAGCCATACCCATAAAAATTTTGCTTCATCTATGCATGTAAATTTTCCATATAAAACTGCTTCGTGGTTAAAAATTCTCATCCCTCCCAAATGTTTAAAAAGTGGTCCTGCCAACCTCCACACCTCTTGAGCAAAGTTACAATTCCAGAATACATGTAGAGGCATTTAATCAGTTGTGCAGTATTGTCTTGGACAGTTTGCTCGGTTAGCTCGACCTCTACGATACTGAAATTCCAGGGTTAATAAATTGTCTCTAATTATGCCCCATGCAAGATCTCTCTGATAGTTATTTAATTCTTTATTTGACACATTTTCCCATATTTTTTGAGACACGTTTTTTGTAAAATTATTAATGAAAGAAACATTTTCAGTTAGTTTAAAATAATTGGATAATTTTCGGTGATTAATTAGAATGTCTGGGGAAATATCTTTTAAATTGTATACTCTGATAATTTTTTCTAATATGATATATTGGGACGGGGGAATAAGAGCATATGGTCGAGTTAAAGCCACATTTACCAATTTATATTTCTTAAGCATAAAACCTGCAGAATACATGATAAAATTACTTAACATGCAATCATTGTGTTGAAGCGCTATTTTCAGGTTAAAAGCTAAATATTTAAAACTTAAAAACTGTTTAATATCAGGAAAGTTTTTACCTCCATTCTTATGTGATTTATAAAGTTCTATTCTCTTTGTACGTTCCATTTTTGAATTCCATAGAAACATAAAGCATTCTCTCGTAAGTTTCTTTAAATATAAAACTGGGGGGAATAAAACCATTGACACATATAAAATTATAGGTAAAATAATCTGTTTTATAATTAAAATCTTTCCTTCAAATGATAGTTTTCTAAAAGTCCAAAATTGGAATTTCTTTTTTATTTTACTTAAAACTTCTTCCCAATTTATATCACTTTTCAAATCTTTTGTATAAGTAATCCCTAAAATTTTAATTTTATCTCTCAAAATCGTCACTTTGATATCCATTGTACTCTCCCATTTCCCGTACAACATGCACTTAGATTTTTCAACATTTATTTTAAAACCGGATATTTTACTAAAATTTTCCATCACTTTCACCGCATATTTTACTGACACTGCATCTTCGCACACCATAGTCACATCATCCATATAAGCCATGCATTTTACTTGCATACCCTCACCTCCCGGCACATGTATTCCTTTTATCTTTACTTCCTCCCTTAGAGCGCATAAAAGTGGTTCTATTGCTAAAATAAATAAAATTGGGGACATGGGACATCCTTGTTTGACCCCCGAAAAAATATTTACATTTTCTGTTAAAAAACCATTTATAGAGACAACACTTATGTTATTTTTGTACAATAATTGGATTTGATTCTTTATATGTGTAGGTGTCCCTATTTTTTCTAACACTTTAAATAAAAATTCATGAGATACTCGATCAAATGCTTTTTCAAAATCTACGGACAAAATTGCTAAATCATTTTTTTCTTTAAAAGCTTTAAAAATGCAGTCCCTTAATAAGCATAAATTTTGTGTTATACTTCGACCAGGTACCACACATACCTGTTCAGAGCCAATTATATGTTCAAGTACATTTTTTAATCTAGTTGATAAAATTTTAGCATATATTTTATAATCTGTATTTAAAAGGGTAATTGGACGCCAATTTCTTAACTTTTCTTTGTCACCTTTCTTATGTATCAATACGATTACGCCTTCTTTCCAAGATGATGGTAATTTTAATTCCAAAGCACATTTCTGAAATAAGATAAAGAGATCTTCTTTTAAAATGTCCCAAAAAGTTGTATAAAATTCAATTGGGATCCCATCTTTACCAGGGGTTTTACCGTTTTTAAAACTTTTAATAACATCTAAAATCTCATTCATATCTACGTCTTTAGATAAAAGATCCTGGTCATTTTTAGTAAAAGGCGTTAAGAGGTTCAAAAATCGTTCTTCTAAAATTGTATCTGTGTCTTTAGAAGAAAATAATTCTGAATAAAATTGGTGGGTTTTTTCTAAGATTTCTCCTATATTTGATACTCCCTCTAATTTTTCTATATTTTCTTTTTTACCAACAATTTTTTTTTAAAAATATCTAGAGCATTTTTCATCATTCTCTAAAACTTCTACTTTGGAATTAAAAATAATAGTTTTACCCTTTTCTCGCAATGATTTAGCAATTTCTTTTCTAATTTCTATTAGATCTTCTTCCACTTCTATACCATTTGTTTGTAATTGTAAAGGTAATTGTAATCTCATGGTTAGTTCGTAATAACATTTTCTTTGATAGGCTGCTCTAATTTTCCCTTCTTTTATAAAAAAATGTCGGATCTGTATTTTTACATTCTCCCACCATTCACACATATCCATATTTCCTCTCTTATTCCGCCATCTATTATAAGCCTCTTTAAATTTATTCTTTATATTGTCATCTTCTAACATTGTACTATTTAATTTCCAATAACTACTCCGTTTTTTGTTTGCACCATTCAATTCACACACACATTGTAAGAACTTATGATCAGTAAAAGCACTATCTTCTAAAAGAAAATGCTTAATTTTGAAAACTTTATCTAAAAAGAGAAAATCAATACGAGATTTGACATTTATATTTTTCAAGACATCAAGAGACATCTTTTAACCAATGGCTTAAAGACTCCCCTGCCAGGTAAGTATGAGTTTTGGCGCGCTGGACTAGAGGGGCCTAGGCCAGGGAACCCATGTGTCTTGTGGAGAGGGGGCTTGGTCACAGAAAGCACAAGAGGCAAAATTCTAGAGTGGTGGAATCGCAGCTCTGTCTCTGATTCTGCTACGGGACAGAGAGCTGCGGCAGCCTGTCCCCGTGGACTTTGTTGTTCAGAAAGACTCTCTTTAGATTCACTCTCTAGGTATCGGATGAGCCATCAGAGTCCTGAAAAGGAATAGAAATGGATAGAGTTAAACAAGATATACACAGAAATGCAGGGATAGATAGATAGATAGATAGATAGATAGATAGATAGATAGATAGATAGATAGATAGACAGACATTGAACTACTAAAAAGTATGCCAAATAAAAATGAGAGAAAAAAAAGACTGATTAAGAAAAGTAGCCAGACTGATGGAAGAAAAATAAATGAAAATGATCAACATATAGATTAGGTTGATAGGTAGAATGGAAGATTAGAAAGAAAGAAAGAACGAACGAACGAGGTAAAGAATCTGTCTTAAAACAAAAGCAAAGGTACAGCACATCACAAGTGCCAACCTCTACCAAGCAGTTATCCAATCAACCTATGGCCCGTGGTGTTTGCGGCCTAGTGCGCAGGACCCTCTGCTTAAATGAAGGAGACGCCTTGGAGCAGCGCTAAAATGAAGACCATTGAAAAGGCTTCAGAATGGCCTAAAAATAGGGGAAACTCAAAAGGCCCTGCTCTCCCAAACTGCCCAACGAGCTGGCAACATTTACAAAGCCAGTAGGAGAACCTAATTAAGTATTCGCACCCTGACTTCTTCCCAGGCAGTAGCACCACCTGTTGTTCAAGAACATGACAACAGGCCTTAGTTTGTGCTGCAACTCCCTAATGAACTGCATAACTTTTCTGCTTTTAACAAAAGATTAGGGCAGGGGAAAGCGCGCACGCAGTCCCCCACTACCAGAAATTGTGCAGTCGAGTTTCCCGCATGTGGGGAAATCGCAGAGGTCAGCCGACTCTGGAGTGCAATGAGCCGGCCTCACCCTGGGAGAGCCACCATTTTTTTTTTTTTTTTTTTTCCACTCAGCACTTCCAAGATAATTTATTGCTTCTTGAATTGTACATATTTGATCAATTGTACGTATTATCTTGTTTTAGACATCATTGTGGACAAAAATCTTAAAGACATATTTATATCAATATATTATTGTTTTTCCCCAACAAGAATATATGCACCATGTGGATCACAATTCTCTACAGGTATGCATAAACCCTTAAATGATTCACAAACATACAATTTCTCTTTTCAGACTTTAAAGTATATAAATATTAACACTAAACCTAAAGTAAGAATTAGATAATTAAAGAGATAATGCATGTAGTATCATAAAATAGAGCATATACAAAATAGATGTATGTCTTATTGAAAAGATAAGGTATCTGTTACCACCATATTCAAATACACATATGCATACATATACACATCCCTTCTTTTACATGATAACTATTAAAATCTCAAAATGACATTCCATAGCTTAGAATTCCATAAAGCTTCTGCATTTTCTTTCCCTTTTCTTTTAACATCTCTTAAATAATAAATATACATATAATTCAAAGCTAAATACACGCAGTGTTTTGCTGGAACGTCTTCTTTTTTAAAGACATAAATATTTCTCATTTTCCATATCGCTTCTTTAAAACAGTTAATTACAAGCCATACCCATAAAAATTTTGCTTCATCTATGCATGTAAATTTTCCATATAAAACTGCTTCGTGGTTAAAAATTCTCATCCCTCCCAAATGTTTAAAAAGTGGTCCTGCCAACCTCCACACCTCTTGAGCAAAGTTACAATTCCAGAATACATGTAGAGGCGTTTCATCAGTTGTGCAGTATTGTCTTGGACAGTTTGCTCGGTTAGCTCGACCTCTACGATACTGAAATTCCAGGGTTAATAAATTGTCTCTAATTATGCCCCATGCAAGATCTCTCTGATAGTTATTTAATTCTTTATTTGACACATTTTCCCATATTTTTTGAGACACGTTTTTTGTAAAATTATTAATTAAAGAAACATTTTCAGTTAGTTTAAAAAAATTGGATAATTTTCGGTGATTAATTAGTACGTCTGGGGAAATATCTTTTAAATTGTATACTCTGATAATTTTTTCCAATATGATATATTGGGACGGGGGAATAAGAGCATATGGTCGAGTTAAAGCCACATTTACCAATTTATATTTCTTAAGCATAAAACCTGCAGAATACATGATAAAATTACTTAACATGCAATCATTGTGTTGAAGCGCTATTTTCAGGTTAAAAGCTAAATATTTAAAACTTAAAAACTGTTTAATATCTGGAAAGTTTTTACCTCCATTCTTATGTGATTTATAAAGTTCTATTCTCTTTGTACGTTCCATTTTTGAATTCCATAGAAACATAAAGCATTCTCTCGTAAGTTTCTTTAAATATAAAACTGGGGGGAATAAAACCATTGACACATATAAAATTATAGGTAAAATAATCTGTTTTATAATTAAAATCTTTCCTTCAAATGATAGTTTTCTAAAAGTCCAAAATTGGAATTTCTTTTTTATTTTACTTAAAACTTCTTCCCAATTTATATCACTTTTCAAATCTTTTGTATAAGTAATCCCTAAAATTTTAATTTTATCTCTCAAAATCGTCACTTTGATATCCATTGTACTCTCCCATTTCCCGTACAACATGCACTTAGATTTTTCAACATTTATTTTAAAACCGGATATTTTACTAAAATTTTCCATCACTTTCACCGCATATTTTACTGACACTGCATCTTCGCACACCATAGTCACATCATCCATATAAGCCATGCATTTTACTTGCATACCCTCACCTCCCGGCACATGTATTCCTTTTATCTTTACTTCCTCCCTTAGAGCGCATAAAAGTGGTTCTATTGCTAAAATAAATAAAATTGGGGACATGGGACATCCTTGTTTGACCCCTGAAAAAAGATTTACATTTTCTGTTAAAAAACCATTTATAGAGACAACACTTATGTTATTTTTATATAATAATTGGATTTGATTCTTTATATGTGTAGGTGTTCCTATTTTTTCTAACACTTTAAATAAAAATTCATGAGATACTCGATCAAATGCTTTTTCAAAATCTACGGATAAAATTGCTAAATCATTTTTTTCTTTAAAAGCTTTAAAAATGCAGTCCCTTAATAAGCATAAATTTTGTGTTATACTTCGACCAGGTACCACACATACCTGTTCGGAGCCAATTATATGTTCAATTACATTTTTCAATCTAGTTGATAAAATTTTAGCATATATTTTATAATCTGTATTTAAAAGGGTAATTGGACGCCAATTTCTTAACTTTTCTTTGTCACCTTTCTTATGTATCAATACGATTACGCCTTCTTTCCATGATGATGGTAATTTTAATTCCAAAGCACATTTCTGAAATAAGATAAAGAGATCTTCTTTTAAAATGTCCCAAAAAGTTGTATAAAATTCAATTGGGATCCCATCTTTACCAGGGGTTTTACCGTTTTTAAAACTTTTAATAACATCTAAAATCTCATTCATATCTAAGTCTTTAGATAAAAGATCCTGGTCATTTTTAGTAAAAGGCGTTAAGAGGTTCAAAAATTGTTCTTCTAAAATTGTATCTGTGTCTTTAAAAGAAAATAATTCTGAATAAAATTTGTGGGTTTTTTCTAAGATTTCTCCTATATTTGATACTCCCTCTAATTTTTCTATATTTTCTTTTTTACCAACAATTTTTTTTAAAAAATATCTAGAGCATTTTTCATCATTCTCTAAAACTTCTACTTTGGAATTAAAAATAATAGTTTTACCCTTTTCTCGCAATGATTTAGCAATTTCTTTTCTAACTTCTATTAGATCTTCTTCCACTTCTATACCATTTGTTTGTAATTGTAAAAGTAATTGTAATCTCATGGTTAGTTCGTAATAAAATTTTCTTTGATAGGCCGCTCTAATTTTCCCTTCTTTTATAAAAAAATGTCGGATCTGTATTTTTACATTCTCCCACCATTCACACATATCCATATTTCCTCTCTTATTCCGCCATCTATTATAAGCCTCTTTAAATTTATTCTTTATATTGTCATCTTCTAACATTGTACTATTTAATTTCCAATAACTACTCCGTTTTTTGTTTGCACCATTCAATTCACACACACATTGTAAAAACTTATGATCAGTAAAAGCACTATCTTCTAAAAGAAAATGCTTAATTTTGAAAACTTTATCTAAAAAGAGAAAATCAATACGAGATTTGACATTTATATTTTTCCATGTGTAGCCACCATTCTTACCATCATTCACTCTCCATGCATCTTGTAATTTAAAATCTTTCACCATTCCATTCAACATACTTGCAGATCCATCTGTTCTCTGTGTGCTACTCATACTTTCTCTCACTTCTCCCGGTAGTACACAATTAAAGTCTCCTCCTAAAATGATTGTTTCTGAACCTACTAAAAATAGATTTAAGATTTTAAAAAACTGTTTTCTTTCTTTTATATCTGGGGGTGCATATACATTAATACATTTAAAAATAGTATCATTAAAACGTATTTTAACAACCAAAAGTCTACCTGCGACTATTTCTTCTTGTTGTAAAATAATAAAATCATTACCTTTAAATAAAATTCCCACGCCTACACTCTTTCCATCATTTCCCCCAGACCAAGCTGAGGGGCCTTTCACCCAACCTTTCATATATTCATCATAACAAATCATACTATTTATCCAGCATTCCTGTAAAAAAAAAATATCGTTGTTAGTATTTTCTAGAAAATTTAAAAAAGCATATCTTTTGTTTTTATCTCTAATACTTCTTGTGTTAATAGACGCTAATCTGAGCTCCATTTAAGAAAAAAAAGATGTGTTAATTCTTATTCTAATATAGGGGAGAAACACTCCTCCCCTTCCGACACAGTCATTAGCGTGGAAGGACTGTCGGATTCTGATGCTGCGTACTCTCTATCTTCAATCATTGGAGATAAGGGTTGACTCAGATCTGGTACAATATCTGAGAGCTGGCTTTCTTCATCATCTTCTCTTTCAATTGGTCCTGACTCAGCTAAAAGAGTCTCAGGAACAGTAGAAATGGGTTCCTCTTCTTGGTGTTCAGTAGCTGCAACAACCTGATGGCTCAGCTCCGACTCACAAACTAGAGTCTCAGATGCCGGAGCCGGTTTTGCAGGATCTTCCAAGGTTTCCGACTCCATAGCAAGAGTCTCAGGTTCTCCAAGATCTTGTCCCTCGGATCGGGCTGTGGATTCACTTCTCCCAGCCGTACCGGGGTTTTCTGTGATCTCTGTAGTCACACTTTCTTCTTCTTCTTCTTCTTTCTCCTCATTAGAGGCTTCCCCCTCCACAATCGATATTGCTTCATATCTATTGTGGAGTTCCGGGAACCACTCCTTCGGCAGTGCTATCCTCTTCCCCTCTCTTTCTTTGGGTGAAGTGTTCTTCAGGGGTCTCTTAGTGCTCTTTATTTTTCTTTGTAGAAAAGTGGTTGGATCATGTTCACTCTGCCCCGCATGGAATGAAAATGTTTCTTGGGTCTTTTCGGCAGCCTTCCTTACTTCGTATGTTTCTATTGGCTCGTATGCACCCACTTCAGAGGTTGCACTTTTACGGCGTATGTATCCTGATTTCAACGTTATGTCGTGCACATCTTCTCCATTACCGGAGTTCTGAGTTTTAAAGGCATATGATCTGTAACGCTTAGGACATTGCCTATAATTGTGCCCAATCTCCTTGCACTGATCGCATGTCCTTTCTGTGCAATCTCTTGCCTGGTGACCGGGTTTTCCACAATAGCGGCAAAAAAGGCACTCTTCACACTGGTAGGTGTCATGACCATACCGATTACAGTTCCGGCAGAAGGGTGGCATGCCATTATAAAAAAGGAAACCCTTTTTTCCTCCAATATTAATTATAGGGGGCGGCCTCTTTATCCCTCCAAAGTGGTTTTCATCCGGGAGAAATGAAACAAAAAATTTCTGCTTTCCATTCCATATATTAAATTCATTAGTAACTTTTCCCCGGTAAACGACATGGGAGCAGTAATATCCGAGGTATGTTTTTATATCATCTATTGGTACATGTGGGCTGTACATATGAACAGTTACCAATCTGTTGCGTGTCTCAAATAAGGGAGTTACCGTCACTCCCTTATACTCATCCAAATGTTTCTTAGTTTTAAAAGTTTCATAATGTTGAGCCGCAACAGCTTCCGAAATGAAGGTAACATCGTATGTACCTCTCCGTGGGAAGTCCTGTACACACAATAAATCCTGGAGCTTTACACTTAAGGTCTTCTCCAGGATTTCTTTCACAACAAATCTCAAACCCTTCGCATACCTTACATCCTGATGTACTTCAAAGCGGATGGTGTCAGCCCGATCCGAGATTGCAGCTCCAAAAGACGTATTCTCTTTATCTGCATCCATGGTGAATCCAAGTACAATAAAAAAAAAATAAAAAAAAAAAAAAAAACCCTGGGGGGCTGAACCCACCAGAGTAGGGATGCCCCAAAATCGATGAAGGAAGTTTCAAATCACCAGGCCATGCAGGAACAGGAACAGGAACGAAAAAAACAAACAAAAAAACAGAAGTCTGAGAAGGATATGAATAGATCCTCCCCCAATAGCAGCTAAGAGCTTTACCCACTAAAAATGGGAATGCTCTAAGGCCGACTGCGCAGAGACATCTTTTAACCAATGGCTTAAAGACTCCCCTGCCAGGTAAGTATGAGTTTTGGAGCGCTGGACTAGAGGGGCCTAGGCCAGGGAACCCATGTGTCTTGTGGAGAGGGGGCTTGGTCACAGAAAGCAGAAGAAGCAAAATTCTAGAGTGGTGGAATCGCAGCTCTGTCTCTGATTCTGCTCCGGGACAGAGAGCTGCGGCAGCCTGTCCCCGTGGACTTTGTTGTTCAGAAAGACTCTCTTTAGATTCACTCTCTAGGTATCGGATGAGCCATCAGAGTCCTGAAAAGGAATAGAAATGGATAGAGTTAAACAAGATATACACAGAAATGCAGGGATAGATAGATAGATAGATAGATAGATAGACATTGAACTACTAAAAAGTATGCCAAATAAAAATGAGAGAAAAAAAAGACTGATTAAGAAAAGTAGCCAGACTGATGGAAGAAAAATAAATGAAAATGATCAACATATAGATTAGGTTGATAGGTAGGATGGAAGATTAGAAAGAAAGAAAGAAACAAAAGCAAAGGTACAGCACATCACAAGTGCCAACCTCTACCAAGCAGTTATCCAATCAACCTATGGCCTGTGGTGTTTGCGGCCTAGTGCGCAGGACCCTCTGCTTAAATGAAGGAGACGCCTTGGAGCAGCGCTAAAATGAAGACCATTGAAAAGGCTTCAGAATGGCCTAAAAATAGGGGAAACTCAAAAGGCCCTGCTCTCCCAAACTGCCCAACGAGCTGGCAACATTTACAAAGCCAGTAGGAGAACCTAATTAAGTATTCGCACCCTGACTTCTTCCCAGGCAGCAGCACCACCTGTTGTTCAAGAACATGACAACAGGCCTTAGTTTGTGCTGCAACTCCCTAATGAACTGCATAACTTTTCTGCTTTTACCAAAAGATTAGGGCAGGGGAAAGCGCGCACGCAGTCCCCCACTACCAGAAATTGTGCAGTCGAGTTTCCCGCATGTGGGGAAATCGCAGAGGTCAGCCGACACTGGAGTGCAATGAGCCGGCCTCACCCTGGGAGAGCCACCATCATGATCATGGCTTAAAGACTCCCCTGCCAGGTAAGTATGAGTTTTGGAGCGCTGGACTAGAGGGGCCTAGGCCAGGGAACCCATGTGTCTTGTGGAGAGGGGGCTTGGTCACAGAAAGCACAAGAGGCAAAATTCTAGAGTGGTGGAATCGCAGCTCTGTCTCTGATTCTGCTCCGGGACAGAGAGCTGCGGCAGCCTGTCCCCGTGGACTTTGTTGTTCAGAAAGACTCTCTTTAGATTCACTCTCTAGGTATCGGATGAGCCATCAGAGTCCTGAAAAGGAATAGAAATGGATAGAGTTAAACAAGATATACACAGAAATGCAGGAATACATAGATAGATAGATAGATAGATAGATAGATAGATAGATAGATAGATAGATAGACATTGAACTACTAAAAAGTATGCCAAATAAAAATGAGAGAAAAAAAAGACTGATTAAGAAAAGTAGCCAGACTGATGGAAGAAAAATAAATGAAAATGATCAACATATAGATTAGGTTGATAGGTAGAATGGAAGATTAGAAAGAAAGAAAGAAACAAAAGCAAAGGTACAGCACATCACAAGTGCCAACCTCTACCAAGCAGTTATCCAATCAACCTATGGCCCGTGGTGTTTGCGGCCTAGTGCGCAGGACCCTCTGCTTAAATGAAGGAGACGCCTTGGAGCAGCGCTAAAATGAAGACCATTGAAAAGGCTTCAGAATGGCCTAAAAATAGGGGAAACTCAAAAGGCCCTGCTCTCCCAAACTGCCCAACGAGCTGGCAACATTTACAAAGCCAGTAGGAGAACCTAATTAAGTATTCGCACCCTGACTTCTTCCCAGGCAGCAGCACCACCTGTTGTTCAAGAACATGACAACAGGCCTTAGTTTGTGCTGCAACTCCCTAATGAACTGCATAACTTTTCTGCTTTTAACAAAAGATTAGGGCAGGGGAAAGCGCGCACGCAGTCCCCCACTACCAGAAATTGTGCAGTCGAGTTTCCCGCATGTGGGGAAATCGCAGAGGTCAGCCGACTCTGGAGTGCAATGAGCCGGCCTCACCCTGGGAGAGCCACCATCATGATCATGGCTTAAAGACTCCCCTGCCAGGTAAGTATGAGTTTTGGAGCGCTGGACTAGAGGGGCCTAGGCCAGGGAACCCATGTGTCTTGTGGAGAGGGGGCTTGGTCACAGAAAGCAGAAGAGGCAAAATTCTAGAGTGGTGGAATCGCAGCTCTGTCTCTGATTCTGCTCCGGGACAGAGAGCTGCGGCAGCCTGTCCCCGTGGACTTTGTTGTTCAGAAAGACTCTCTTTAGATTCACTCTCTAGGTATCAGATGAGCCATCAGAGTCCTGAAAAGGAATAGAAATGGATAGAGTTAAACAAGATATACACAGAAATGCAGGGATGGATAGATGGATAGATAGATAGATAGATAGATAGATAGATAGATAGATAGATAGATAGATAGATAGACATTGAACTACTAAAAAGTATGCCAAATAAAAATGAGAGAAAAAAAAGACTGATTAAGAAAAGTAGCCAGACTGATGGAAGAAAAATAAATGAAAATGATCAACATATAGATTAGGTTGATAGGTAGAATGGAAGATTAGAAAGAAAGAAAGAAACAAAAGCAAAGGTACAGCACATCACAAGTGCCAACCTCTACCAAGCAGTTATCCAATCAACCTATGGCCCGTGGTGTTTGCGGCCTAGTGCGCAGGACCCTCTGCTTAAATGAAGGAGACGCCTTGGAGCAGCGCTAAAATGAAGACCATTGAAAAGGCTTCAGAATGGCCTAAAAATAGGGGAAACTCAAAAGGCCCTGCTCTCCCAAACTGCCCAACGAGCTGGCAACATTTACAAAGCCAGTAGGAGAACCTAATTAAGTATTCGCACCCTGACTTCTTCCCAGGCAGTAGCACCACCTGTTGTTCAAGAACATGACAACAGGCCTTAGTTTGTGCTGCAACTCCCTAATGAACTGCATAACTTTTCTGCTTTTAACAAAAGATTAGGGCAGGGGAAAGCGCGCACGCAGTCCCCCACTACCAGAAATTGTGCAGTCGAGTTTCCCGCATGTGGGGAAATCGCAGAGGTCAGCCGACTCTGGAGTGCAATGAGCCGGCCTCACCCTGGGAGAGCCACCATTTTTTTTTTTTTTTTTTTCCACTCAGCACTTCCAAGATAATTTATTGCTTCTTGAATTGTACATATTTGATCAATTGTACGTATTATCTTGTTTTAGACATCATTGTGGACAAAAATCTTAAAGACATATTTATATCAATATATTATTGTTTTTCCCCAACAAGAATATATGCACCATGTGGATCACAATTCTCTATAGGTATGCATAAACCCTTAAATGATTCACAAACATACAATTTCTCTTTTCAGACTTTAAAGTATATAAATATTAACACTAAACCTAAAGTAAGAATTAGATAATTAAAGAGATAATGCATGTAGTATCATAAAATAGAGCATATACAAAATAGATGTATGTCTTATTGAAAAGATAAGGTATCTGTTACCACCATATTCAAATACACATATGCATACATATACACATCCCTTCTTTTACATGATAACTATTAAAATCTCAAAATGACATTCCATAGCTTAGAATTCCATAAAGCTTCTGCATTTTCTTTCCCTTTTCTTTTAACATCTCTTAAATAATAAATATACATATAATTCAAAGCTAAATACACGCAGTGTTTTGCTGGAACGTCTTCTTTTTTAAAGACATAAATATTTCTCATTTTCCATATCGCTTCTTTAAAACAGTTAATTACAAGCCATACCCATAAAAATTTTGCTTCATCTATGCATGTAAATTTTCCATATAAAACTGCTTCGTGGTTAAAAATTCTCATCCCTCCCAAATGTTTAAAAAGTGGTCCTGCCAACCTCCACACCTCTTGAGCAAAGTTACAATTCCAGAATACATGTAGAGGCGTTTCATCAGTTGTGCAGTATTGTCTTGGACAGTTTGCTCGGTTAGCTCGACCTCTACGATACTGAAATTCCAGGGTTAATAAATTGTCTCTAATTATGCCCCATGCAAGATCTCTCTGATAGTTATTTAATTCTTTATTTGACACATTTTCCCATATTTTTTGAGACACGTTTTTTGTAAAATTATTAATTAAAGAAACATTTTCAGTTAGTTTAAAAAAATTGGATAATTTTCGGTGATTAATTAGTACGTCTGGGGAAATATCTTTTAAATTGTATACTCTGATAATTTTTTCCAATATGATATATTGGGACGGGGGAATAAGAGCATATGGTCGAGTTAAAGCCACATTTACCAATTTATATTTCTTAAGCATAAAACCTGCAGAATACATGATAAAATTACTTAACATGCAATCATTGTGTTGAAGCGCTATTTTCAGGTTAAAAGCTAAATATTTAAAACTTAAAAACTGTTTAATATCTGGAAAGTTTTTACCTCCATTCTTATGTGATTTATAAAGTTCTATTCTCTTTGTACGTTCCATTTTTGAATTCCATAGAAACATAAAGCATTCTCTCGTAAGTTTCTTTAAATATAAAACTGGGGGGAATAAAACCATTGACACATATAAAATTATAGGTAAAATAATCTGTTTTATAATTAAAATCTTTCCTTCAAATGATAGTTTTCTAAAAGTCCAAAATTGGAATTTCTTTTTTATTTTACTTAAAACTTCTTCCCAATTTATATCACTTTTCAAATCTTTTGTATAAGTAATCCCTAAAATTTTAATTTTATCTCTCAAAATCGTCACTTTGATATCCATTGTACTCTCCCATTTCCCGTACAACATGCACTTAGATTTTTCAACATTTATTTTAAAACCGGATATTTTACTAAAATTTTCCATCACTTTCACCGCATATTTTACTGACACTGCATCTTCGCACACCATAGTCACATCATCCATATAAGCCATGCATTTTACTTGCATACCCTCACCTCCCGGCACATGTATTCCTTTTATCTTTACTTCCTCCCTTAGAGCGCATAAAAGTGGTTCTATTGCTAAAATAAATAAAATTGGGGACATGGGACATCCTTGTTTGACCTCTGAAAAAATATTTACATTTTCTGTTAAAAAAACATTTATAGAGACAACACTTATGTTATTTTTATATAATAATTGGATTTGATTCTTTATATGTGTAGGTGTTCCTATTTTTTCTAACACTTTAAATAAAAATTCATGAGATACTCGGTCAAATGCTTTTTCAAAGTCTACGGATAAAATTGCTAAATCATTTTTTTCTTTAAAAGCTTTAAAAATGCAGTCCCTTAATAAGCATAAATTTTGTGTTATACTCCGACCAGGTACCACACATACCTGTTCGGAGCCAATTATATGTTCAATTACATTTTTTAATCTAGTTGATAAAATTTTAGCATATATTTTATAATCTGTATTTAAAAGGGTAATTGGACGCCAATTTCTTAACTTTTCTTTGTCACCTTTCTTATGTATCAATACGATTACGCCTTCTTTCCATGATGATGGTAATTTTAATTCCAAAGCACATTTCTGAAATAAGATAAAGAGATCTTCTTTTAAAATGTCCCAAAAAGTTGTATAAAATTCAATTGGGATCCCATCTTTACCAGGGGTTTTACCGTTTTTAAAACTTTTAATAACATCTAAAATCTCATTCATATCTAAGTCTTTAGATAAAAGATCCTGGTCATTTTTAGTAAAAGGCGTTAAGAGGTTCAAAAATTGTTCTTCTAAAATTGTATCTGTGTCTTTAAAAGAAAATAATTCTGAATAAAATTTGTGGGTTTTTTCTAAGATTTCTCCTATATTTGATACTCCCTCTAATTTTTCTATATTTTCTTTTTTACCAACAATTTTTTTTAAAAAATATCTAGAGCATTTTTCATCATTCTCTAAAACTTCTACTTTGGAATTAAAAATAATAGTTTTACCCTTTTCTCGCAATGATTTAGCAATTTCTTTTCTAACTTCTATTAGATCTTCTTCCACTTCTATACCATTTGTTTGTAATTGTAAAAGTAATTGTAATCTCATGGTTAGTTCGTAATAAAATTTTCTTTGATAGGCCGCTCTAATTTTCCCTTCTTTTATAAAAAAATGTCGGATCTGTATTTTTACATTCTCCCACCATTCACACATATCCATATTTCCTCTCTTATTCCGCCATCTATTATAAGCCTCTTTAAATTTATTCTTTATATTGTCATCTTCTAACATTGTACTATTTAATTTCCAATAACTACTCCGTTTTTTGTTTGCACCATTCAATTCACACACACATTGTAAAAACTTATGATCAGTAAAAGCACTATCTTCTAAAAGAAAATGCTTAATTTTGAAAACTTTATCTAAAAAGAGAAAATCAATACGAGATTTGACATTTATATTTTTCCATGTGTAGCCACCATTCTTACCATCATTCACTCTCCATGCATCTTGTAATTTAAAATCTTTCACCATTCCATTCAACATACTTGCAGATCCATCTGTTCTCTGTGTGCTACTCATACTTTCTCTCACTTCTCCCGGTAGTACACAATTAAAGTCTCCTCCTAAAATGATTGTTTCTGAACCTACTAAAAATAGATTTAAGATTTTAAAAAACTGTTTTCTTTCTTTTATATCTGGGGGTGCATATACATTAATACATTTAAAAATAGTATCATTAAAACGTATTTTAACAACCAAAAGTCTACCTGCGACTATTTCTTCTTGTTGTAAAATAATAAAATCATTACCTTTAAATAAAATTCCCACGCCTACACTCTTTCCATCATTTCCCCCAGACCAAGCTGAGGGGCCTTTCACCCAACCTTTCATATATTCATCATAACAAATCATACTATTTATCCAGCATTCCTGTAAAAAAAAAATATCGTTGTTAGTATTTTCTAGAAAATTTAAAAAAGCATATCTTTTGTTTTTATCTCTAATACTTCTTGTGTTAATAGACGCTAATCTGAGCTCCATTTAAGAAAAAAAAGATGTGTTAATTCTTATTCTAATATAGGGGAGAAACACTCCTCCCCTTCCGACACAGTCATTAGCGTGGAAGGACTGTCGGATTCTGATGCTGCGTACTCTCTATCTTCAATCATTGGAGATAAGGGTTGACTCAGATCTGGTACAATATCTGAGAGCTGGCTTTCTTCATCATCTTCTCTTTCAATTGGTCCTGACTCAGCTAAAAGAGTCTCAGGAACAGTAGAAATGGGTTCCTCTTCTTGGTGTTCAGTAGCTGCAACAACCTGATGGCTCAGCTCCGACTCACAAACTAGAGTCTCAGATGCCGGAGCCGGTTTTGCAGGATCTTCCAAGGTTTCCGACTCCATAGCAAGAGTCTCAGGTTCTCCAAGATCTTGTCCCTCGGATCGGGCTGTGGATTCACTTCTCCCAGCCGTACCGGGGTTTTCTGTGATCTCTGTAGTCACACTTTCTTCTTCTTCTTCTTCTTTCTCCTCATTAGAGGCTTCCCCCTCCACAATCGATATTGCTTCATATCTATTGTGGAGTTCCGGGAACCACTCCTTCGGCAGTGCTATCCTCTTCCCCTCTCTTTCTTTGGGTGAAGTGTTCTTCAGGGGTCTCTTAGTGCTCTTTATTTTTCTTTGTAGAAAAGTGGTTGGATCATGTTCACTCTGCCCCGCATGGAATGAAAATGTTTCTTGGGTCTTTTCGGCAGCCTTCCTTACTTCGTATGTTTCTATTGGCTCGTATGCACCCACTTCAGAGGTTGCACTTTTACGGCGTATGTATCCTGATTTCAACGTTATGTCGTGCACATCTTCTCCATTACCGGAGTTCTGAGTTTTAAAGGCATATGATCTGTAACGCTTAGGACATTGCCTATAATTGTGCCCAATCTCCTTGCACTGATCGCATGTCCTTTCTGTGCAATCTCTTGCCTGGTGACCGGGTTTTCCACAATAGCGGCAAAAAAGGCACTCTTCACACTGGTAGGTGTCATGACCATACCGATTACAGTTCCGGCAGAAGGGTGGCATGCCATTATAAAAAAGGAAACCCTTTTTTCCTCCAATATTAATTATAGGGGGCGGCCTCTTTATCCCTCCAAAGTGGTTTTCATCCGGGAGAAATGAAACAAAAAATTTCTGCTTTCCATTCCATATATTAAATTCATTAGTAACTTTTCCCCGGTAAACGACATGGGAGCAGTAATATCCGAGGTATGTTTTTATATCATCTATTGGTACATGTGGGCTGTACATATGAACAGTTACCAATCTGTTGCGTGTCTCAAATAAGGGAGTTACCGTCACTCCCTTATACTCATCCAAATGTTTCTTAGTTTTAAAAGTTTCATAATGTTGAGCCGCAACAGCTTCCGAAATGAAGGTAACATCGTATGTACCTCTCCGTGGGAAGTCCTGTACACACAATAAATCCTGGAGCTTTACACTTAAGGTCTTCTCCAGGATTTCTTTCACAACAAATCTCAAACCCTTCGCATACCTTACATCCTGATGTACTTCAAAGCGGATGGTGTCAGCCCGATCCGAGATTGCAGCTCCAAAAGACGTATTCTCTTTATCTGCATCCATGGTGAATCCAAGTACAATAAAAAAAAAATAAAAAAAAAAAAAAAAAACCCTGGGGGGCTGAACCCACCAGAGTAGGGATGCCCCAAAATCGATGAAGGAAGTTTCAAATCACCAGGCCATGCAGGAACAGGAACAGGAACGAAAAAAACAAACAAAAAAACAGAAGTCTGAGAAGGATATGAATAGATCCTCCCCCAATAGCAGCTAAGAGCTTTACCCACTAAAAATGGGAATGCTCTAAGGCCGACTGCGCAGAGACATCTTTTAACCAATGGCTTAAAGACTCCCCTGCCAGGTAAGTATGAGTTTTGGAGCGCTGGACTAGAGGGGCCTAGGCCAGGGAACCCATGTGTCTTGTGGAGAGGGGGCTTGGTCACAGAAAGCAGAAGAGGCAAAATTCTAGAGTGGTGGAATCGCAGCTCTGTCTCTGATTCTGCTCCGGGACAGAGAGCTGCGGCAGCCTGTCCCCGTGGACTTTGTTGTTCAGAAAGACTCTCTTTAGATTCACTCTCTAGGTATCGGATGAGCCATCAGAGTCCTGAAAAGGAATAGAAATGGATAGAGTTAAACAAGATATACACAGAAATGCAGGGATAGATAGATAGATAGATAGATAGATAGATAGATAGACATTGAACTACTAAAAAGTATGCCAAATAAAAATGAGAGAAAAAAAAGACTGATTAAGAAAAGTAGCCAGACTGATGGAAGAAAAATAAATGAAAATGATCAACATATAGATTAGGTTGATAGGTAGGATGGAAGATTAGAAAGAAAGAAAGAAACAAAAGCAAAGGTACAGCACATCACAAGTGCCAACCTCTACCAAGCAGTTATCCAATCAACCTATGGCCCGTGGTGTTTGCGGCCTAGTGCGCAGGACCCTCTGCTTAAATGAAGGAGACGCCTTGGAGCAGCGCTAAAATGAAGACCATTGAAAAGGCTTCAGAATGGCCTAAAAATAGGGGAAACTCAAAAGGCCCTGCTCTCCCAAACTGCCCAACGAGCTGGCAACATTTACAAAGCCAGTAGGAGAACCTAATTAAGTATTCGCACCCTGACTTCTTCCCAGGCAGCAGCACCACCTGTTGTTCAAGAACATGACAACAGGCCTTAGTTTGTGCTGCAACTCCCTAATGAACTGCATAACTTTTCTGCTTTTACCAAAAGATTAGGGCAGGGGAAAGCGCGCACGCAGTCCCCCACTACCAGAAATTGTGCAGTCGAGTTTCCCGCATGTGGGGAAATCGCAGAGGTCAGCCGACACTGGAGTGCAATGAGCCGGCCTCACCCTGGGAGAGCCACCATCATGATCATGGCTTAAAGACTCCCCTGCCAGGTAAGTATGAGTTTTGGAGCGCTGGACTAGAGGGGCCTAGGCCAGGGAACCCATGTGTCTTGTGGAGAGGGGGCTTGGTCACAGAAAGCACAAGAGGCAAAATTCTAGAGTGGTGGAATCGCAGCTCTGTCTCTGATTCTGCTCCGGGACAGAGAGCTGCGGCAGCCTGTCCCCGTGGACTTTGTTGTTCAGAAAGACTCTCTTTAGATTCACTCTCTAGGTATCGGATGAGCCATCAGAGTCCTGAAAAGGAATAGAAATGGATAGAGTTAAACAAGATATACACAGAAATGCAGGAATACATAGATAGATAGATAGATAGATAGATAGATAGATAGATAGATAGATAGATAGACATTGAACTACTAAAAAGTATGCCAAATAAAAATGAGAGAAAAAAAAGACTGATTAAGAAAAGTAGCCAGACTGATGGAAGAAAAATAAATGAAAATGATCAACATATAGATTAGGTTGATAGGTAGAATGGAAGATTAGAAAGAAAGAAAGAAACAAAAGCAAAGGTACAGCACATCACAAGTGCCAACCTCTACCAAGCAGTTATCCAATCAACCTATGGCCCGTGGTGTTTGCGGCCTAGTGCGCAGGACCCTCTGCTTAAATGAAGGAGACGCCTTGGAGCAGCGCTAAAATGAAGACCATTGAAAAGGCTTCAGAATGGCCTAAAAATAGGGGAAACTCAAAAGGCCCTGCTCTCCCAAACTGCCCAACGAGCTGGCAACATTTACAAAGCCAGTAGGAGAACCTAATTAAGTATTCGCACCCTGACTTCTTCCCAGGCAGCAGCACCACCTGTTGTTCAAGAACATGACAACAGGCCTTAGTTTGGGCTGCAACTCCCTAATGAACTGCATAACTTTTCTGCTTTTAACAAAAGATTAGGGCAGGGGAAAGCGCGCACGCAGTCCCCCACTACCAGAAATTGTGCAGTCGAGTTTCCCGCATGTGGGGAAATCGCAGAGGTCAGCCGACTCTGGAGTGCAATGAGCCGGCCTCACCCTGGGAGAGCCACCATCATGATCATGGCTTAAAGACTCCCCTGCCAGGTAAGTATGAGTTTTGGAGCGCTGGACTAGAGGGGCCTAGGCCAGGGAACCCATGTGTCTTGTGGAGAGGGGGCTTGGTCACAGAAAGCAGAAGAGGCAAAATTCTAGAGTGGTGGAATCGCAGCTCTGTCTCTGATTCTGCTCCGGGACAGAGAGCTGCGGCAGCCTGTCCCCGT